>ML777246.1:1941448-1953077 GCA_009831015.1 Picea engelmannii | reverse complement strand
CCATCGGAGTTCGGGACTTGGAAGGTCCTGTGCCTGGTGTAACAGGGCTCGCGAACTCCCGACCGGCGATTTCCCGATTTCCACAAGTCTGTGGGTCCAAGCCATTAAACAACGCGAGTAGCGGAATCCCGACGGAAGAAGTTTCGAAGCCCGACGATGGTTGATGTTATTGTCTCAGTTAGGAATTGATTCGCTTATGTTTAAATATGATGATTAGAACTTTTAGGTTGTTACAAATCTGATAAGAAATTCAAGTATAAGAAAATTTCTATGATGATCAAAGATCCATGTTTAGTGGAACAATGTTCTTAAGGGTTTTTCCCAATTCTGAATCCACTTGGATTGTTAAACAATTGATCAATGTCTCGGATTGATGGGAGCTCTAATTCTCTATATCAATAGATTCCAAGAATTGAAGAGAAGTTATCTACAAGATTAGATGGCTCTAAAAGAATCTACTAAACAAAAATATATTCATGGTCAAAATGCATTCTATATTAGTAACATTGGTGTAAATACTTGCAAAGTTTGTGTACATAAATGAGCTCCATATTGGAGTATTCATTCACACAATTAATAACCTTCTAGAACGGTTGTAATGCTACATTGATTTCAATGTATTCGAGTGTAAATGACATTTAATGTATATTTTTACCATTGCTTTTCACATTGTCCCAATTGAAAAAATAGTGTTTGGACCTTTTGGGAATGAAAAGAATCTAAGCCAAGAGACTATCAAAGGTTGAAATGAATTCTATGTTATGCATGCTCACTTCATGCTCATGGATCATTTGAACTAGGGTTTCCAAAGGACATGGGAAGAAGGAAGCAAAGAATCGATGGAAAGAACACAAAGGGGCACCTTTAACTAGATTTCATCCATGAGCACATTTCCACCTACAAATCTATTGGCCATTTTAGTAGAGGTTCCTTTATTCAACGAACCAATGCTCTAATACAAAGAAAAAAATCTATATATTCAAGAAGATAGTTTTATAAAGCAGGGGGAAAACAACTCAATGTGGCAATGGAAGTTCATGAAGAGATTGGAGGAATTCCATATAGTGCAGTTAAATCATTCCCTTATGAGGAAAAGCACTTTCTCCTTTCATAAACAAGCTCTCGTAAGACATTTCATACAACCCTAGTATTGACCAAAAAAAAATGGAGTGTTGGATTTCACTAAAAAGAAAAACCCTCATCAAAGGTACGATTCAAATGCACTTTTGTAATTTAGGGGATAATTTTATTTCTTTTTTGAAGAAAAGGAAAATAGAGACCTCATCTTCCTAGGTAAAACCTAATTCATGGAGTCACGAGGAATGCAACTCAATAAGTAGTCCTTTGAATTTCACCCAAAAGCATATACCCCAAACTCTTGTCTAGTCTAGGTGTGCCTCCATTGTTGGGTATGTATTATATTCTTTGCATGTGTGTGTGTGTGGGCACGTCAAATTCAACAATTGCGTCTGAAAATACTTCTAGTAGTGTTCCTTGTGTCGTGTGCGCTGGGCGCTTCCTTGGGGGGCCCCTGGGGGGGGCAGGTATGACCCCCATTGGTCACGCGTAGCATTTAGGGCAACGCCCTGAATTTTGTTTTTTGGGCATTTTTTCTATTTTAGCGGATTTTGCTATTTTTAGTAATTTTCTAAATTAATCCTCGATTAAGGGATTAGGGCTTTGGTATCTACGAAATACCTAAAAAAATTGTATATATATTGTATGGTGAATGATGAAATTAATACAATGAAACGTTGAAAGGTTTTCTCCCAGATAAGGGTTTTCGGTATAAATCTTTGTGTACTATGTGTATGAGCCATTGATTAATTTCTGTTTTTCTTAAGAATCTATATGCATTGCTTTACTTCACAGTTTTAAAACCTACATCCATCACCTCCCCTTGGTCCTTTGGGATGACAAATTCCTTTTGAATATAATTAGAAAACTTAGATGCTTCATCAACAAATCCTTGCCTAAAAAGGGCCTCCATTCTTGTGCCAAAATCTATGTCAAATTGGATCTCGAGTGCAAGCTTCTAGAAGCAAAGAGACTGAGGGTTAGTGATTGGAGTCACGTCAAAACTTGGGATCATGAACAACTATGCTTTAAATGTATTGGATGTTATGATTATGGGAAATTTTCCCAAGAATTCCCAAAGAATCCAAAAAGAGAGGCCATGCAAGATCCCCCGTCTCCTTAAATCCCAACTCCATCCCATATAAACCATCGTCCCTTGCTTCCCTTCCTATCAATGCCTTCTTTTCCCTACAAAACAAATTATTTGCAACGCTTATATTTTTAGTTGTCTATTAGGGGGAATATGTCACTTCTTGGTACTTATCCTTCTTTTATTCAAGAACCAATTCATGCTTCCTCCCCACTTCCACCCTCTCCTCCCATACCACTACCATCCTCTTGGATTTAATGTAGGTTCTCAACCCTCCTTCAATTAGTCTCCCCTCTTTCCATATTCTATAAAGTGGATCCCTTCCAACCAATTTCCTTGGTATCCCATCCTAATCACCTTGTCATACCCTCTCTCACTTACTCTCACCAGACCTCAAATTTGGGATCCATTATGGAATAGATAAGGAATCTAACATCAATGAAAATACCGAAAAATAATGCATGAAGTTTTCAAAGAAAATTGAAGGTGGGAAAGATAATATATGTAAAGCTCTTGGGATTCAATGTATTGTACCCAATACCCTCACCGAAGTTTGAGGAAATGGGGTACTTATTGAAACCACCAATTTCACTCCAAATTTGTTTCTATGGTACCTTCATCATTATCCTATACTATTAATTAATTAACACATGCATGCATGCTAATGAAAACTTATATGCAAGAATGATTAATAATTCAATCAAGAATGGAACCATAAATTATAATTGTAGGATTACAGATGCAAACAAGATTGAACAAACTGAAAATTAATAAAATCAATATTATGAATGACATTAATTCAACACAATTCACATATACATTCATGAACACTTATCTATCTAGAAATTTCCCAGCAACTAACTACAGAACAAGGAAATTCCACCCAATTATAGGCTCCATGTTGAATTGATTCTCTCTGCAATAGAAGACACCCCCAAGTTGAGGATATGGATCCACAAGAGTGAAATATTCCTATGTTTTCTTCTAACTATCTTCTCACAACCCAATTCTAAGGTTCATATTTAATCACCACTCCTATAGTAGTCCCAATCGACAACCCTCTTTCCTCATCCGCATGCAAAATCCAATGAATGGGATCCCCTTATCTACTTAGAAATCTCTGAGGATATCCCACTTCCTTACATGGATTTAGCAAGGGCTAGACATGAAATCTCACTATTGAGATTCCATGGATTATCACTTGTAGAAAATTCCTCAATGCCATTGATTATCATTCCATATAGTCACAACTCTCTCAAAATTCATGGTTGCAGCTTTCCATAACCCATTTATACTACAACCATCTTAATTATATACACGTGAGTAACTTTATCTAATTTCCCCTATGGGATGAAAATTTGAGCTCTCCCAAATTTGATAACTTGAATTTCATGATCGAATAATGACTCAAATAGCATGAAGATTCGAATTGGAGTGGTATTTTGAATAGATTTGTCACTCTAAACACTTGATAATTCAATCTCTCTATTTATTTGAATGACACCCAAAAGCATTCAAACTCTCTCTTCCTAAATGGCTGAAAAAGGCATAGATAAATTTTCA
Source organism: Picea engelmannii (assembly GCA_009831015.1). Classification (NCBI taxonomy): domain Eukaryota; kingdom Viridiplantae; phylum Streptophyta; class Pinopsida; order Pinales; family Pinaceae; genus Picea; species Picea engelmannii. The sequence continues at coordinate 1,949,347 of ML777246.1, read as the reverse complement.
TGTAAGTGCAGGGAGACCACGTGTCTTCATGGAAAGTACATGTTTTCCTCTCTTGTCACTAATCCCAACAATTAAGGAATACTAATTTAGTAAGGTTAACAACTTATGCTTATCAATAAAATAATAGTATATCTTTGTATCCCCTCTAATCCCCTTAATTCACCTTTCTTTCCCCTGCTGTGGATTCATAACATCCCATTCTTTTTTCCTTTTCTTATATAGCATGTGAAGTATTTTTTTATTATCATTAAATGTACAATATTGCATATTACATCATTCATATTTTATCCATTCATCACATATATATACAATATAGATTTATCAATCAAGACCGAGGTATTACATTCCTCTCCCAATATATTTTTCACCATCGTTCGAGCACATGACCATTATATAGAATAATGTTTACATCAAAATGTCAAAAAATAAAAAATATGACTTTGACATTGCATCCTCCAGTAGAAACATGCTTCTTCAAGGATGTAGTGTGTCCATTAGACATTTACCTACCCTTTGACTATGTTCTTGAGCATATTGACTTTCCTATCTGGTATGCACACTAGTTGTACCTGAAAGTATCCTTCTAGTTTCACCTGAATCAAATCTCAATCGATGACATGGTTAGGACCATGCACATACTTTTTCAACAATGACACATGAAACACATTATGAAACTTTATGGTAGAAGGAAATGCAAACATGTACACAATAGGTCCTCTCCTTTCCAAGATCTCAAAAGGACCACAATATCTGGCTACCAATTTAGTGCAACTACCTAACTTCAATGAACTTTTCTTTGATTTCACTTTCATAACCACATGCTCCCCAAATTTAAATTCCAGCCTTGGTCTTTTTCCTTTATGTGCATACACTTTTTCCTATCTTGTGTTGCCTTTAAATTCTACTTGATATTGACCATTTTCTCCTCCTTTCCTTTGAGCAATTCTATCCCAAGTACTACTCTGTATAATTAAACTTTCTTCCATACAATGCCTCAAATGGATTCATCTTTAGTGAATCTCTATATCCATTATTGTAGAAAAATTATACTATATGCAAGTAATCCTTCCACTTGGAAAACTTATCCATAACATGCACTATTAACATTTCTTCAATCACTTGATTCACTCCCTCTATTTTGTAGAAAATAAGCATTTTTTATGAATAAAAATTTAATAAAAATTTGATAGGAGTTTGATAGAAATTGTAAGTATAAACAAAGTTTTATGATAATTAAAGATCTATGTATAGTGAAAGAATGTTTTTAAGGATTTTTCCCAATTCTTAACCTACTTATATTATATTTTAAAAAATTGTTATAATAATAACTATTACATTCTTTAAAAAATTGTTATAATAATAACTATTACATTCTTTTTGTAATTTAACTAGTTTAATTATTGAACATCCTTCTAATACAATTTATATAAAAAAATAAAAATAAAAAATCTTATAGTTTTCTTGGGCTACTATATGATTCTCAGGAGCAATCCGCTCTCCATACATAAATCAACTCGAACTCAATCTCGATCTCTGTGCAATCAATGGTGTGGTGTATTGTATTTAATGTTCATACACAACTTACTGCTTACTTCAGAGTGGGCCTAATGGTTAAGAACATGTGTTTCCTCTTAAGAGGTCATAGGTTCAAATCCAGAGGGGGGTAGGGTATGTATACCTTCGTAGACTTTACCAGTCAAATCGCTGGGCGGAGGGGGGTCCCTTGTCCCACAAACAAGGGGGTCTCATACACCAATTTGGTGTGCTGGCTTGGCCGTGACCTTAAAAATAGATTATTATTATTATTATTATCATCACTTATACACTGAACAGTCCCGTTGACCTACTTTTGGTCGTTTATTGGACATTAATAAACTTATCTTATCTACTTCTCTGCTAATTGCTAACAACATGTGGGCCTAATGGTTAAGAACATGTGTTTCCTCTTAAGAGGTCACAGGTTCAAATCCAGAGGGGGGTAGGGTATGTATACCTTCGTAGACTTTACCAGTCAAATCGCTGGGCGGAGGGGGGTCCCTTGTCCCACAAACAAGGGGGTCTCATACACCAATTTGGTGTGCTAGCTTGGCCGTGACCTTAAAAATAGATTATTATTATTATTATTATTCATAACGCTATTTGCAAAAATATAAAATAAAAGAAGAATTTAAGAGAATAGGCTTTTCAATGGTGGTGATGCATTAAATGTTAAGAGTGGTGTATTCATAACGCTATTTGCAAAAATATAAAATAGCGATGGAAAGAAGAATTTAAGAGAATAGACTTTTCAATGGTGGCAATGCATTAAATGTTAAGAGTGCATTGGTAAATATGAAAGTTTTAACTTCTCGGTTGAGTATTTTATTATTTTTTAAAAGTAAAGTTTTTGTTTTTATTTTATTTTTTTATTTTGTGATTTAAGAAAATTCTTTAAATTTAGATTAAAGTTACTTAGGAATTATAATTTTAGGTGATATATATATATATATGGGAAAAGTGATTAAAATTATTCCAATATTAAGTAATTTATTCTATTAATATTTTAAGTTTGTATTCATTATAGTGTATATTATATTTAATTCACATTTATTTATTATAATTATATAAAAGTGTATTATATAGTTTGAGTGGGTATAATGGTTAAGAACATGTGTTTCCTAATAAGAGGTTACATGTTCAAATCCAGAGGGGGTAGGGTATGTATACCTTTTTAGACTAAAATGGATTAAAATTCTTGTAAGATAGGTTAAACTTGTTATGAAATTATAATTTTTGGTAAATTTTTTATTTTATTTGGAAAGAAATAAGGAAAAATTTGATCAATGTCTAGGATCCATGGGAGTTCTAACTTTTTATATCACTGGATTCTGGCAACTAAAGAGAAGTTAGCTACAAAATTAGATGTATCTAAAAGAATCTACTACATGAAATTTTATGTATGGTCAAAATGCATTCTATATTAGCATCATTGGTGTAAATACTTGCAAAGGCCATGTACATAAATGAGGTCCATATTGGAGTATTGATTCACACAATTAATAATCATCTATTAGTGTTGTAATGCTACATTGATTGTAATGTATTGGAGAATAAATAACATTTAATAAAATACTATGGAGTGCATATGTTTGTCATTCCTTTTCAAATTGCCCCATTTGAAAAACTATTTAAACTAGTGTTTGGGCCTTTTGAGAATGAAAAGAATCCAAGACAAGAGACTTTAAAAGGTTGAAATGCATTCTATGTTATGCATTCTCACTACATGCTCATGGAGGATTTGAGTTAAGGTTTCCAAAGGTCCCAAGAAGGAGGAAGAAAAGAAGTCTTGGAAATGACATAAAGGGGCTCCTTTAGCTGCCTTACACCCTGAAGCACACTTCCACCTTCAGATTTATTGTCCATTTTAGTAGAATCTTATTTGTTCAACAAACCAATGCGCTAATATGAAGAAAGAAATATCTACCTTCAAGAATAGAGTTTCAGAAAGAATACAAAAAAACCCAAAAACTCAATCATAGCAGTGGAAGTTAATTAATAAATTGAAAGAAATCCATATAATGGAGTTCATCCATTCCCTTCCAAGGAAAAATACTCTCTCCTTTCGTTAACAAGCACTGGTAAGACATTTCATAGGAACTTAGGGTGTGTGCACAAAGTTGGTGGATGAAAAAGTGGCAAGGGGGTCAATAGGAACACACAGTTGCGGGAGCGCGTGTTTGTTCTCAGGAACATGCATGCATTCCTAAAGTTATAGATTTGGCAAAGAATGAACCTCAACTCAGATTTCCACGTAGGCTCGTCGGCAGGAATGCGTGCACGTTCTTAAGAATGTGTGCATGTTCCTCTCATTTAACATTTTCAACGGGCCACAGGGGCAATTTGTGCCCTTTTGCACACATCGCGCTCACGTTTTTACTCTATTGAGAAAAAAGAGAAGATGAGCTTTATCAAGATCTTTCCACAATGTCCCATTCAAGCTAGGTATGCCATGGTTTCTCTTATTTTCCTCTTAATTTAATAATTTTTACTTTTATTCAATTATTTTAATATATTCTAAAATAATCTAAATTATAGAAATTTGTAATCTTATAGAGAAAATTTATCATCTAGAAAATTTAGAGAGTCGCCTCTTACATTACCTAACATTTTCCCTTTAAAAATAACTATAGAGTTCTATTTACAAGAAATGACATTATTTTATGGTTTTTTATTTCTTAAAATATGTATTGTTGTTTTTTTTAATTTTATATTTTAATTAAGAAAACCGAACTAATTTATATGCCATGCCTTATTGAATTACAACATATATTATAAAATGTAACCTAGAGACGATGTAAACTGCCAACCAACATACCAAGGTGAGGAAAACCACAACCCACCACAACCACCAAACATAAACATCTAAATTGATGACGCGTTGGACACATTACAAACACCTGTAAAGAAATTAAGGGGCGCGGGAGAAACAAGTAGATATTCCTTGGCCACTTCATTGGACATCATTGTGAGGTCCATTTCAAGTTCGCAAGGGAAATTGACTTCTATTTTTTAATATAGGGCAAGAATGTTTGAGTATTATAGCACTAGATTGGATAGAAAGCAAGTTGGAGACTTGGGCATATCAAAACAACAACCAAATCTGTCTATTTTTATAGATTCTCTATATGGAAAACACCCACCTGTGACCAAGAAATGCAGTTGCATTTATTGGTGCATCCAAACACAAATTAGAGAAAACTAGATGGATAGGTGGGACATGGTATTTGATAAACCTCCTTGAAATATCAGGGAGGTTCCTTTATATTTTTTGCGAAAATTATGGGATGAATTTATTTTGTGCCAGCATGTCAACTACTTCAATATCGACGACTTCCAAGGGATGGGTCGAGGGTCTGCACAGGACCGAGAGCATGCTAGTAGCAATCCCATGTTAGGTCCTCATCCCCACAAGTGAAGGCCCGACCACCCTTCCCAACATCCTCATGTTGCAGAGAGCTTGCAACAAGTACAGGTCGCTATATCATCATTGACTCAGAGCCTAGTGAAGCATAGTAGTTTTGTTGCACTATCTCAATAGAAGGTTCCTACTGGTGACGTTGATAAAGGGGTCATAGATTCACCGTATACAATAAATTCCATTGAGGAGAGGGAACATGGACATAACAGTCATCCATATGAGCCTCATACATACTCAAGTTGCGGGAAAACTTGTTATGGGTCTATTGAGGCTAGTGGAAAATAGATCTTAATGGAGGAGGTAAGTATCTTAACCATCTCTATGTTCTTCATTGTTATATATTTATATAGTATTATTTGAATTTATATTGATATTTTATTTTATGTTGTTTTTCATTTGTTATGCCTGTGTAGCAGAGCCTCTACACCCGTGGATGCATTGGTGTCTATATCCACAACTGATGCAATAATATAGGCATCCTTCTCAATCGGTCTACCCCATACACACATATGTGTCACATTTGATAAATTCTCCATAGTTATTTCTTTATTTGATGGCATCCTCTAAATTTTATTGTTCTTTTGTTTCTACAGATTGTAGGACCAAGTGATGTCGAGGAATTTCCACCTAGGATGGACAAGTCACCTTCATCACAAGTATCATGTGTAGGTTTAAATATCATTTAAATATCAAATTTGTTGTATTTATGTTGTTGAATTTTACTGTTTGGTACTAATAGTTCAATATTATTAATATGTATGCAGGCTGTCAATATTTTTTCTAGTTTTTGTACTAGTCCTCTCCCTGGGCACCTGCCCACAAATTATAAGTTACCTTACTCCAGGCCAAGGGTTATTCCATCACTTGTACAGTCTGTGGGGGTCCATCACCGCCCACCCCCAACATATTTATTATTCCATGCATCTTTAGTGGATGCACCCACATTCCTCCCATTTGCACCGCCTCTTCCATCACATCCATCCACAATGGATGCACCCGTATGCCACCCAACCCCACCATTTTTTCCATCTGCTTCATCCACCATGGCTGCCACAATAGAGGTTGCCTCAGAGCAGGTTTTACAACCGACCACTCCACCTGTCAACGATTCTCCATTGAGGCCTCATATATTCATAGTGAGATAATGTGTTGATGATAAATCTTTATCTATGATGAATTCAATTGATTTTAAGCACATTTTTTTAAATTTAATGATTTGATCCTTGTAATTAACATAGGGTGGTATTGCTAAGAGATTAGGGTTGTGGAGGAGGGTAATTCCCTCATGATTATTTGTACCATCTGCGGGGAGTTGTCTTATGTTGACATACAAAGTATCATTTTGTAAGTCTTTTAATTCATTGTGGAAAAAAACTTATAACAATGTTTTTTATTTGTGCAGTCTCGGGAGCAACGAACCACGCCTAGGCCCAAAACCACTAAAGGTGTTTCTTTGAGCAAGAGAATAAATATCAATTTCCAAGATGATCCTGAGGATGGCAGTGGTCAATGAGTGACCATTGACTACCACTTTGTATCTAGGTCACCATATGTTTTTTTTTTATGTTAGGGAACTTCTTGTTGTTTTGTTTATTGACAACTAGGTGCCATTTTGCAAAAAATGTACAATTTAGATGATGTTCCATACACGCACACACACATTTCATGGAACGTTTTTTATGAATATCATTGTTTCTGCATTTTATGTTGATGAATGTATGAAATTTGTGTGTATGAATGTATGGATTTTTTTAATTTGATTAACTACTTTTTAAAGTGTTAATGAATTTTATGAAAGTAAGAATATTTAGGTTTTCCTAAAGTTATTATAAATAGTTGTGTTACGCATTAACAAATATCTTATGGTGGAAAATATTGCTAAGTGTTAAATCCATAGACAATTAATGGTTCTCATTACCTAAATTTGACAAAAGACTAAAGACCCATCCTAGTTAAGAATCCAAGAACCAATAATAACAATCGTGTAGACAAACATAATCACAATAGAAATGAGAGAATTTAAAAGTCACATTAATCTATCCAAAATGGAGCATGTTTCATTATAATGGCAATCACAACATTTTACAAGGGTTTCTTAATACAAAATTAACACATAAAATATGAGTGCAAAATAAAGCCTCGCATCAAATCAAAATATACCTCAAACTCCCCATTAAGCTTGCCAAAATGTTCTACAATGTAGCCCAAGAGGAGAGCTCCTAAATACCCAAATTCTCCACGTTTTACAATGGAGAGAGAGAACTATTATTTATAGAGTGAGTCTCTCCTATACAATAAAGTATTATTATTTTCTAACTAACTCCATGACAAGTCAAATAAATATTATAATAATGAATTAGTTAGATCTCTCCTCAATCCATGGTTGACCATGTTACAACATGTGGACATTAGCCTCTCTAGAGAAATTCACCCTCATCCAAAAATAGTAGTAGTATGCACCAAATAATGCTCATGAAGGGGACAAACCACTAAAAATTGGAATCAAGCCAATTCAAATGCTAAGTGTCGACATGGAATATTGATCAAAATCTGGATCAGGGGATCAAATTTTGCTCAATTTTCAAAGTGCTCCGAATGCGACGAAAACGGTTCCATTGCGTCTGTCTCGTCTTCCTGATTCTGGCAGTATATTTACTTTCTCAAACGGAGTCCGTATGGAGGAGATATCACGATCTGTCCGCCAAGCCAAACAGGCAAACTTTTTGGATGCTGACTGTACCTGTCCGTACAGTCCGTACGGTGACGTGGAAGGGTCGTACCATCCGTACGGTGACATGGCAGGTGGGTGACGTGGCACATTTTCATTGGTTGATGTTGGCGAATAGCGTGATGACACGTGTCCGGATGATGGCGAATAATATGAGGACACGTGGCCCAATCCATGGGCGCCACGTGTCCCCCTCATTTTTGTTCATTTGGTT
>ML777246.1:1855995-1936577 GCA_009831015.1 Picea engelmannii | reverse complement strand
GACTTCTTCTGCAAGTTTTTCACCATTGAATTTTCAGCAAGCTCTAGGGAGCTTGAAGCCCTCTTTGATGGAGGACATGGTTTGGTGAGCCTATGTTTGTTTTCTGTGATTGAATAATCATTTTTGGCTAATTGATATGCTATTAACACATTGGGACAGGTTTCAGAGGCTGTTGAGGACTTTTACAGGTGTTTTTTCCAAAGAGAAGCTCAGGGAAGCTTATTGCCACATGTAGAAGAGGTCATGCCCGGATGAGCCATGATCCGTTTTCAGAGTTCTATTAGTCATTTTTGGGGTTTTTATGTGTTCTGATCTCAATGGTACAGTTTTTTTTTCCATTGGAGTTGAGAAGAAGCTTGTAAAAGAAATTTTGACTAATTAATCCCAGAGAGCCAAGTCCGTTGATGGAGGCTCAAGGAGATGTAGCCCGGAGGGGGGTGAACTCCTTTATCAGCTTGTTCTTGTTGTGATTTTGATGGTTTATTTTCTGCAATTTGTGTTGCTATGTATTTGTTTAAATTACATATTTAACCATCTAAAGGAACATATTCTTCATACATAAGCATTTACAAGAAGATACATGAACTTAACACATAAGTTTATCTTGCATATTTTAACACATGAAGAAAGGTCCTGTAAAGTTTATTTTAATGAAGTAGGGGTGCTTGCATAGCATAACAAGTCAGCCTTCTATTTTCAGATCAAATATTCCCTTCAAGAATGTTCCTGCATGCAACCACTCCACATTTTTGAATTCCAAGGTAGCCAACTCCATGGATGAATGTGAAATATTCCAAGTGGATGGGGAGTCCACAACAAAGTATGTGATCAATTCATAACCTTTCCTTGCCTTGCCTTTGCTTTCCTTTCTTTCCTAGCCTTTCCTTCGCTTTGCTTTCCTTGATTTCCTATACTTTCCTTGTCTTCCCTTTGCCTTCCTTTCTTTCCTAGACTTTCCTTGCCTTTCCTTTCCATGCCTTGCATTACCATACCTTTCCTTGACTTGTCATGCCATGCCTTTCCATGCCATGCCATGATATGCCTTTCCTTTCCTTTACTTGACATGCCATTCTTTTCCATGCCATGTCATGGTATGCCTTGCATTTCCATGACATGCCTTTCCATGCCTTTCCTTTCTATGTCATGTATTTCCATGCCTTGCCTTACCTTTCCTTGACATGCCACGCGTTTCCTTTCATTTCATTTCCATGCCTTACCATGCCATGCCATGCCATTCATTCCCTTGGTTTGCCTTGCCATGCCATGACTTTCCATGACATTCCATGCCATGCCATGCCATGTCATTCCATGTCATGCCTTGCATTGTCTTTCCTTTCCATCCCTTACCTTGCCTTGCCATGATGTTGAGCTCCCATTTTGTCACTCAACATACACTTCTTTCGGCCATTTATTCCCCGCCTAGGCATTGAAATCCAACTCGTTGTCTCCTACTTTTACCCTTTTTTATTGCTTAAGATCTTGATTTTAGCATGAGGTAAAAGTTGCTTATTTTGATATTTTCTAAGTTCTTAATGAATTAATTAGGATATTTTGGATATATTTTATCAATGATAAAATTATACTCACCCTTTTACAGTAACATTTGTTTCCGCACTATTCCTTACATTTCCGTACCAACGTGGGCATTCTGGTACCCGATATCTGCGAGCACCCAAAATGGATTTGGCGATATGGGTATTGTTCATGTGATCATCGAGATGGGCATTGACCATTTCATTTTCTCCCAACATCCCTCTGCATTATAAAAAATTTCAAGACAACCCATAGGTATGTCTTCCAGTGCAACACCATATTGGGGTCATAACTTAGAGCAGTAACGATATTTAGTTTGTTAGATCGATTTCCTAAGACTGTAACCTTGGATAAAGGAAATCATGGTCAGTAAGATCCTTCAGTTTTGATAGTCATTTTTACCCCTTATTCCATGAGAACAGGGGAGGACGATGTAATCTTATAAATTCTCATAACTTGATATATAGTGGGATTCGCTCCATGTATAAGCCGATATACTCTTTTCTAAACATAAGATAAATTTGTGTTACTTATTTTTGTTCTCCATACTGTGATGGATATTTTGTAAGATGGTTAAAAGATTTCCATTTAATATCAACAAGGATTAGTTTTATTTAGTTTGTACATTTGTGAGTTACTAAATCATTTCCACTCACTACATGGAAATGCATGGGCCCACCTCCACTGGTATGTTGATTTATTTTTATATTATTTGTGCTCTATCTGTTGTAGCTATGTTCATGAATACATTCGTGTGGAGTGGTTTCTAAATTGTAGGTTTTATTTAAGTTATGTGTACTCATTACTCATTGTGGATTTCCATGTGTTATAAATCGAACTTCCCTTAGTACAATGGAAGGCTTTCATATAAACAAACATATGTGTGAATGAATGTTGATATTTTCATCTTACTGAAGTAAACTTCCTTCATGTATAAGCTTGAAATTCAAACACATTCCATGATTTATTGGTAGTTTACACAACCATGAATGTCTGATCTAAATACCTCACACACTTGTTAATAAAGCTAAAGCTCATATGATCCAATGACTAAACTGAACTAAGATACTAAAATTACCCATTGTGTGTCTGTCAACTTGGAGTTGTATTTAAAGTGTTGACACTAGTTAATAAAGACTTGTTTATGAGCAAAGTCAAAGATCTAGAATGTAAGGCATGATCATATTGTAACTTATATCCGCTTAAGGATCTGAGTCATTTTCTTATCTTAAATAAGAAGGATTGATATCAAGCATTGATAGAAGCTTTTTGATGACCTGGTCACATATCAAGAAACTTTAAATACTCTTTGATTGTTGGGAGAATGGATTATGTTCATAAAGGATTCAGTTGATACATCCATACTCTCACTATGTGGTATTAAGGGCATAGGTGTTCAAGTTATTAATAGGAGCCTATATCTGTGATTTGAGTTTCCTTCTTGCTAAGTGTGGTGTGACCTTTAGAGGTGTTTTAGCGAAAGTAAGATGATATTTCAGGGGACAAGAGTTTAGTTTCAATCGAGTGCAAATTGTGTGTTTTATTGGTATGTGTAAGTCTTATTCATAGAGTAGTGTTATCTCGTTGATTCACCCACCAATTGAAGTGTCAAGATTTGTGGCTAGTCTCATTTAGAGTCATTCCCCTGCACTCTAGTCTACTATCTATGGGTACGAATGTAGTAGCACCATATATTTTTTCCTTCTTGTAGTAAAGTAAACATTTTAGTTTAAGGGTAGGTTAGACACTAGGAATTACTCTCAAGCTGGTTAGTCTTATTATATATCAGTAACACGATTATATGAAGACTTGGGTGGATTCATATTGTTGAATGATATAGGCAATTTCCTGGGTAGTTGTTATTCTTTTTTTGTTAGTTTATTGTTTCTTTATTGTACTCCTAAAAGTTTGGTTTATTTTCACACATAGAATAGGATTTAGACAGTTGATTTCTTGGTTTGGTTATTAATTAATTGTGTGGAGTAGTGGTTGATTTTTATGTTCATGAACGATTGATAGGTCACCTATCTTTTGTGTTCCTTGAAAGACAAAGTAGGATGCACTTATGTCCTTTGCCTGCACATACTGTGCCCGCAGTTCATCAGTTTACAAACCTAGTTGACACTTATGTGGGACTTTATTACAACAATTAATTGGCTCGAACCATGCCATGCCTTGCCTTTCCTTTAATTTCCACGACATTCCTTGGTCACCCCAACACTATAGTCATTTGGCTATCATATAGCTCATATCGATGCATATACATTTTAAATTTTCATATGAGAATCATTATCTGTATTAATGTTCAATTAAGAAATGTGTGTTTATTTACATGATGCCTTGCATCTATTATACATAATTATGAACTAGTATCCACATACCAAAGTTCCACATTTCAATTTTCATGTTTAAACAAATCACAAAACTATCAACATCATAAACATATAACAATTAAAATAATATCCTGCAACACATAATTAGATTCATATGTATACATGTCAAATGTATATATGTTTCTAACTAAACCCAACAAATACTAAGCAATGAATCACTAAGATAAGTAAAAAAAAAAATTCTAACCTTCTAAGGCCAAAATATAGGTTGTTACATTTACAAATCCCTAAAACATAATTATGATCTAAAATAGACTAATTCCTCCTTGCATGTCTTTCCATGTATCTTCCCATTTTAACCTATACAAAAATATATATATCTCTTTCCATAACATTATGCAAGGAAAACTTCAAATCAAAATATGGATTGCAATGAAACAAGCATCACAAAAAAGGAACATTTCTCATCCCAAGAAATAAAAAACATTTTTTTTGGGAAAATTTAACTTAAATTTATATCACAAATTTCATTTCCATCCAATGAAGTGTTTTTTCATTTCCATGTCATGCCTTTCCATGCCATGCCTTGCCTTGCCATGTCATGCTATGCCATCCCATACCTTGCCTTGCATTTCCATGCCATGCCATGTCATGCCTTTTATTTCCTTGCCTTGTCATGCCATGACATGCATTTCCTTCTCTTTCCATGCCATGTCATTCTTTTCCATGTCTTTCCATGCCATGCCATTCATTTCCATGTTTTTCCTTGCCTTTCCTTGCCTTTCCTTTCCATGCCATGTCATTCCTTGTCATTCCTTTCCTTGCCATGCCATTCTTTTCCTTTCCATGCAATGCCTTTCCATACCATTCCTTGTCTTGCCTTTCCATTCCATGCCATGTCATGCCTTTCACTACCTTTCCTTGACATGCATTTCCTTTTCATGCCATGCCTGTCACTGCCTTTCCTTGCCATTGCATGCCATGCCTTTGATTTCCTTTGTATGAAATTCCATGCCTTGCGTCGCCATGCCATGTCATCCCATGCCTGGCAATTCCTTTCCATTCCATGCCATGTCTGTATTTTCCTTTCCATGCATTTCCTTTCCAAGACACGTATTTCCTTGCCATGCCATGCCATGTCATTTCATGCCTTACCATGCATGTCCCTCATTGCATGTGTTTCCATGTAGCTTCTGATTTTAATCTCTCTCTCTCTCTCTCTCTCTCTCTCTCTCTCTNTATATATATATATATATATATATATATATATATATATATCTTTCAATAAAATTATGCAAGGAAAAATTCAAATGAAAATGTGGATTTTAATGAAACAAGCATCACAATTAAAGAAACATTTCTTATCCCAAGAAATAAAAAATCTTTTTTCTAGGTACATATGACTTAATTCCATATCACAAATTTCGTTTTCATCCAAAGAAGTGTTATTTCGATGCCATGCCTTTCCATTCCTTGTCATGCCTTTCCTTTCCATGGCATGTCATTCCATGCCATGCATTTCCTTTCCCTCTCATTCCATGACATGCCTTTTAATTCCATGCCTTGCCTTGTCATGCCATGTCATGCCTTTCTTTTCCATGCCATGTCTTTTCTATCCATGCCATGCCATGCCTTGCCTGGCCATGCCTTGTCTTTCCATGTCATGCCCTGCCTTTCCATGCCATTCCTTTCCTTTCCATGTCATGCCATGCCTTTCCATGCCATGCCATGACTTTCCTTTCCATGCCATGACATGCATTACCTATAGATTTTTTTATAATATTATTTTAATTTAACTATAGAATTGTTGGTGAAATTACAATTTTTATTTATTTAAAAATCAATTTTAAATATATAAATAGATTCAACACTAAAAATCTTTTTAAAAATACATATACAAAGATTTTATAGATTGAAGAATTTCAATTCCAAAAATTATAATCTAAAAACTTCTAAATTATCTTAAAAATTATAATTTAAAAATTAGGTTAAAGTAATTATGTTAATTTTTTGGTGAAAATTTTATTTTATTATGAGAAAAATGACCAAAAACTTTTAAATTATCTTAAAAAATAAAATCTAGAAATTAGTTTAAAGTAATTATGTTAATTTTAAGTTAAAATAATTATGTTAATTTTTTTGGTGAAATTTTTATTTTATTTTGAGAAAAATTGATTGAGATTATCTACTTATTAACTTTTTCCTCTATCAATGCTTTACTTTTTCATTGATTGCAGTGTATATGGTATTTAATTCATATTCATATATTTATTAATATGATTTTTTTAATTGATGGTGCAATGTATATTGTAATTAATTCATATTCATTAATTAAATAATTGTATTAAAGTGTATATTGCATTTAATTTAACATATTATTGATGATGCACAATGTTTTCATTACTTTTGACATTGTTTCATTTGTAAAAATATGTAATTTAATTCATATTCATATATTTATTAATATGATTTTTTTAATTGATGGTGCAATGTATATTGTAATTAATTCATATTCATTAATTAAATAATTGTATTAAAGTGTATATTGCATTTAATTTAACATATTATTGATGATGCACAATGTTTTCATTACTTTTGACATTGTTTAATTTGTAAAAATATGTAGTGTTTGGATTTTTAGGGAATGAAAAGAATTAGAGTGAGATAATTTTATAGAAAATAGGCATTTTTTATGGATACAATTTTGATAAGAATTCGATAGAAATTTTATATATAAACAAAGTTTTAAGATAATTAAAAATCCATGTATAGTGGAAAGATATTTTTAAGGTTTTTTCCTAATTCTTAATCCACTTATATTGTTAAAAAATTATTATAATAATAACTATTACATTCTTTTTTTAATTGCACTAATTTAAATATTAAACATCCTTCTAATACAATTTATAGAAACAATAAAAGTAAAAAATCTGAGGGTTTTCTGGGGCTACTACATGATTCTTAGGAGAAACTCACTCTCCATACATAAATCAGTTCGAACTCGATCTCGATTTTGTAGTGTATATTATATTTAAATCATATTTATATATTATGATTATATAAAAGTGTATATTTTGTAGTGTATATTATATTTAATTCATATTTATATATTATAGTTATATAAAAGTGTATATTACATTTAATTCAATACTATGTTTTTTTTTGACGAAATCGGTTATGGATTATATTAAGAGGGTGGACTAGCCACAGATTCGGTTACAAAATAGGCCTCAAATTTTTTCAGGCCTTCCTTTCTGAAATCCCTTCTAATTCTATAGCTATAGACTATGAATCTGATCTAAGTTTCTGTAAACCTTCAACAGATACAGAGTTATTTACAGCAATGGCTTCTATACAAAATGCCATTTTGCTGAACAGATCTTACTGACAGACTTCTAGTGAGCTGGATTAGTTCATGGGGTCTTGTTTCCAGTCGCTGTTTAGCTGAGCCATCTTTGCTTCCAGCTGGTCGATTCTTTCTTCGAATTCTTGTTGGGGATTCTTTAGTTCCCTATGCAGCTTATCCAACTCCTCCGTAAACCCAAGCTTTGTAGTGGTGATATCTGCCTCAAGCTTCTCCATTCTTCTACTAGCTTCTGAGTCCAAGTTCTCAAGGAAGTCCAGCTGATACTGGAGCAGTTGTTTCAGATTTTCCAATGCTTTATCCATTTCCTTTAGCCTCTCTTCCGTGCTTGGCTTGCTGGTCGAAGATGAAGCCATTTCCGATCGTGCCTCTTTCTTCTTGCTTCTTGCCCTTTTCTAATGGATACTTCATGCCCTCTCTGTCCCGGATAGACTTGCGAATTCACCTTGAAATTGGAATGAGAAGGGAAGTTCACCCTCTTTTTAATTCCTTCTTCACGCCTTCTCATCATTGCCCTTTGATTTGCAGGATTTGTGGGGGATGGGCACACAGATCTCTTGTCTCCCCCATATCTGAATCGCTCCGTTTCATGGTACTGAAATGGCTCTCTCGTCCAATCGAATTCTCTGACGCATTTTGGTCTTAAATATTCCCCTGATTTCCTTCCTGCTGACAAAGCTTGCAATTGAGTATGATAGAGAGCACAGATCGGGATTCAAGGGAGCTCCACGCTAGCTATCACTTCGTTCACTTTCAGTACCCCCAGCTCCAGCAACGTGCCTCTATTGGCTTCCTCATCTGCCTCCCCATTCAAATCCCTTAACACATGAAAAAGTTTATAAGATTTAAAATTCCTTAGAAGGAGGTGTATCTTATCGAGAAGGTTATTTAACATTACGCTTTGAGTCTTAGAATGGTTAATTATGGCCTATATAATTACTCTGGAGTCACCGATTATTGTCAAGTCCTGGATTCTGTGTTTTTTTGCTTGGAGTAGTCCTTGCCAGAGAGCCAAGGCCTCAGCTCTGTTGTTGGTCTCTATTCCTAAGCCCAAAGCGAAGTGTATTGTTGTAGCCTCAGTGAGATTTTCAATTATCCCCCCTCCCCTAGCTTGGCCTGGGTTTCCTTTCGAGGCCCCGTCAAAGAAGAGGATAGGTGTGTTTATTATGCTTTTCCAATTGGCAAAATCCTGCTTGCTTTTCCTGATCTCCCAATCTTCTTTGATTGGATTACTTGCTTTCCTGGCCTCGTGACCTTGTATCTTGAACTGGCTTAGCCAATGCTCCTCTTCTTCGTCCAGCTTCTGATTCTTGTTTGTAGTGCAGAGATAAGGAGTTGATTCACCAAAGAGAGCTTGAATTTTGGTGACAACTATGGCTGCACTTCTTTGGCTATCTCTGAAGATTCTATTGTTCCTTTCTAGCCAAAGGTTCCACAGAATAAACTTTGGAATCACTTTCCACAGCAAGAAGGATTGGTTTTTTCCTTTGATAGTGAAGGGATAGAAAGAGTCCCAGAGGAGAAGGAGGCTACTTAAATCAGGGGGAAGATTGAGGGCAATTTGGGGACCTGTTGTCGTCATCCATACTTCTTTTGAGAAAACACAATTTAAGAGAAAATGATCTGTGGTTTCTTCTGCAAGAAGGCATAAGGGACACTTGTAGGGTCCTTCCTAGCCACGTCTTATGAGGTTCTCCCTTGTTTGGATGCACTTGTGCACCAGGGTCCAAATGAAGAGGTCAATTTTTGGGAGTGAGTTGGACTGCTAGATTGCTTTCCAGATTGCAGGATTAGGCATAGCAATGGGGACACTATTGAAGAGTTGGTAGCCTTATGTAGTGGTGTAGGCCTTTGCATTCCTTCCCCATCCTCTTTCATCTTTACCTTTCTTTTTTAAAGGGGCCTTCCCTTGAAGACAGCTTTGGAGGGTGCGCCAGTCTCGATCTAGAGTAGTAGGCCTGTTTGGCACTCCCCACCCTTGCCAAGTTTGAAGCTTATCTTCCCCCCAGATTGAAATGTTGGAGAGCGTAACAATGTTTTGACTTTCCATCCAGTCTTTGAGGCAAAGTAGATCTTGTCGCAGCTCTAGGGGTGGGTCTCCCATAATTGAGTCTTTCCAGATTCTGATTTTCTTACCATTTCTTGGCACCCATGTGAGGTGAGGGCTGAAGTGAGGAAGAGCCTTTTTTCAGAGTGCAAAGATAGGGGAGCCTTTCATTTCTTTGCAAGGAAACTCTAAGCTTCAGTCCCTGGGCCCCCTAAAATATTTCCTCCATAGCGCAAGTTTTCTCCAAGAAGGTTTGCCAGTGACCATCTTCCAAAGCAACTTTGCCCCCAAAGCCAGATTTTGAACTCTGTTTTTTTTAAAGTTGAGTCCCCCTTCCAGGAAGGGCTTTGATGTTTTTTCCTAGCTTATCAAGTGCAATTTTCTCCTTGCCTGCTTTCCTCCTTCCCACAACAAGCGTCTTTGGAAAGCTTCAATTTTTTGAATAACGGTGGCAGGGGCTAACAACAGCGAGCTCTGATAGATGGGGATGCTGGACACCACAGATTTTATCAGAACTGCCTTCCCTGCTAAATTTAACCAGTTCGCCCCCCAAGAGGAAAATTTATTTTTTAGTTTTTCTACAAGATGGTTCCAGTGAGAGGCTCTAGGGGCAGCTTTAAAAATGGGGATTCCCAGGTATTTAAAGGCCTCCCAATTAGTATGCCCTTCCATCCCTAGAACTCTTATGATTCCCAGCATCTCATTTGGCATGATATTCCATCCATAGATGTGACTCTTGGCCTATCTTATTTCACTTCCAGAGACTGTTGCATAAGCGTCCAACTCTTCCTTAATTTTTTTTGCTATTATTGGACTTGCTCCTCCCAACAACAGAGTATCGTCCGCAAATTGTGCATGGTTTATATCTTTCACCCCTTGCACTATTCTTAGTCCTTGGAGATTTTTGTGAACTTGGGAGTTTTCCAGCTGGTAGCTTAGGACTGATGCTTGGATTGCATAGAGAAAGGGCGAGAGGGGGCACCCTTGTCTTAAACCCCTGGAGGCTTTGAAGAATTTTGTTACTTTCCCATTCACCAATGGGGCTATCCATGGTGATCTGATACAAGCTTTTATCCAGTTTACAAATGTCGAATCAAAACCAAACTTTCTCATGACTTCAAATAAAAATTCATGTCTGACTCTATCAAAGGCATTAGCGAGGTCCAGTTTAATAACCATACCTTTGTCTTTCCTTCGGACACTTGAGTGAATAGCCTCTTGAACAAGGATGATGTTATCGGCAATATGCCTTCCTTTGACAAAGTCGCCTTGGTTTTCAGGAACGATGAGAGGGAGGAGTGCCTTGAGTCGATTGGCTATAACTTTGGCGAGAATTTTATAGCTTGTGTTGCAAAGGGAGATTGGCTTGAAGAGATTGAATGAGAGTTCTCCTTTCTCCTTCGGGATGAGTGCCAGGAAGGATGAATTGGTGCTTCCCCCTAGCTTGCTGCTCTGCTGCGATTTTTTAATCATTTTTGTTAGATCCTTTTTTATTATATTCCAGCATTGCTGATAGAATCTTGCAGTGAACCCATTCGGCCTAGGGGCCTTGTCTGGGTTCATCTGATCCAAGGCCTCCTTTATCTCTTGCTGCAATACCCCCCTTGTCAACTTGCTGTTGATATCCTCATTTATGAGCCCTGGGATAACGGTGAGAGGGTACCTCTGCTGGTCCATTCCTGTTCCTTGCGGTTCTATGTAGAGCTTCTCAAAAGCTTCAAAGGCTGCTTGTTTTATGCCCTCTGGATCTGCAATTGTTTTATTTTGGACTTGGACTTCTGTAACTGCCTTGTATTGTTTCCTTGCTTCTGCTTGCTTGTGGAAATAGCTTGTGTTTTTGTCTCCCTCTTTCATCCATAGGCTTCTTGATTTTTGCCTCTAGTAGCTTTCCTCCTCTTTGCAGGCTTTGTGCCATTGTCTTTGAAGGCTGTCCTCCTATTGCAAGGTTTTTGGCGTGACCTCATGATGTTCCATTTCCAGCTAGTGGCTCTCAAGCTGTTTTTGGGCTGCTATGCGCATGGCTATTGGACTTGGCTGGGTCTTTGCCCAAAGATTTAAGGCTCTTTTTAGTCTTCTAAGTTTTTCCTCCCATACATAAAAGGCTGAGCCTTTAACAACGCTGGCCCAAGTTTTGGAAACTAGATCAAGAAAGTCTTTGTCTTGTATCCAAGTCGGACTAAATATGAAAGGGATAGGTCCTCTGACTTGGTCTTTTTTAATTTCTAGTCGAATAGTTTTTGGGATTTTAGGAAATGAAAAAAAAAATAGAATGAGGTAATCTAGTAGAAAATGAATTTTTTTTACAAGCATAAATTTGATAAGAATCATAGAAATTTTAGATATAATCAAAGTTCTATGATAATAAAAAATCCATGTATGATGGAACAATGCAAACTCCATACATAAATGAGTTCCATATTTGGATTTCATAACTTTCATGCTCAACTAAAATAAAGATGGAAATAATTTAAGAAAATAAAATTTAAGAAAATAGTATTTTTTAAAAGTAAAGTTTGTTTCCATTTTTTATTTTTTGAAATTTCATGATTTAAGGTTTTTTAAATGGATTAAAATTCTTGTAATTTAGGTTAAACTTATTATGAAATTATAATTTTTGGTAAAAAATTGTTTTATTTGGAAAGAAATAAGGAAAAATTTGATCAATGTCTCAGCTCTAACTTTTCATATCACTCGATGGCAACTAAAGAGAAGATAGCTACAAAATTAGATGGATCTAAAAGAATATACTACATGAAATTTTATGTATGGTCAAAATGCATTCTATATTAGCATCATTGGTGTAAATACTTGCAAAGGCCATGTACATAAATGAGGTCCATATTGGAGTATTGATTCACACAATTAATATAATCTATTAGTGTTGTAATTCTATATTTATTGCAATGTATTGGAGAATAAATAACATTTAATAAAATACTATGGAGTGCATATGTTTGTCATTCCTTTTCAAATTGCCCCATTTGAAAAAATATTTAAACTAGTGTTTGGGCCTTTTGGGAATGAAAAGAATCCAAGACAAGAGACTTTATAAAAGGTTGAAATGTAATCTATGTTATGCATTCTCACTACATGCTCATGGAGAATTTGAGTTAAGGTTTCCAAAGGTCCCAAGAAGGAGGAAGAAAATAAGTCTTGGAAATGACATAAAGGGGCTACTTTAGTTGCCTTATACCTTGAAGCACACTTCCACCTTCAGATTTATTGTCCATTTTAGTTGAGGATTCTTTGATCAACAAACCAATTCTCTACTATGAAGAAATAAATATCTACCTTCAAGAATAGAGATTCAAAAAGAAGAAGAAAAAACCCAAAAACTCAATTGTAGCAGTGGAAGTTAATTAATAAATTGAAAGAAATCCATATAGTGGAGTTCATCCATTCCCTTCCAAGGAAAAATACTCTCTCCTTTTGTTAACAAGCACTGGTAAGACATTTCATAGGACCTTAAGGTGTGTGCACAAAGTTGGTGGATGAAAAAGTGGCAAGGGGGCCAATAGGAACACACAGTCACACGAGCACGTGTTTGTTCTCAGGAACGTGCACACATTCCTGAAGTTATAGGTTTGGAAAAGAACAAACCTCAACTCATCTTTCCACGTAGGTTTGTCGACAGGAACACGTGCACGTTCTTAAGAACATGTGCATGTTCTTAATAACGTGTGCGTGTTCCTCTGATATAACATTTTTAATGGGCCACATGGGCGATTTGTGCCCATTTGCACATTTTGTGCTCGTGTTTTTACACTCTTGAGCAAAAAGAGAGGAATATCTTTATCAATATCTTTCCACCGTGTCCCATTCAAGCTAGGTATGCCATGATTTCTCTTACTTTCCTCTTAATTTAATAATTTTTACTTTTGTTCAATTATTTTGATATATTCTAAAATAATCTAAATTATAGAAATTTGTAATGTTATAGAGAAATATAATCTAGAAAATTTAGAGAGTCGCCTCTTACATTACCTAACATTTTCCCTTTAAAAATAACTATAGAGTTCTATTTACAAGAAATGACACTATTTTATATTTTTTTATTTCTTAAAATATGTATTGTTGTTTTTTGTAATTTTATATTTTAATTAAGAAAAGCGAACTAATTTACATGCCATGCCTTAGTGAATTGCAACATATATTATAAAATGTAACCTAGAGACAATGTAAACTGCCAACCAACAGACCAAGGTGAGGAAAACCACAACATACCACAACCACCCAACATAAACATCTAAATTGATGAGGGGTTGGACACATTACGAACACCTGTAAATCAATTAAGGGGCGCAAGAGAAACAAGAAGATATTCTTTGTCCAGTTCATTGGACGTCATTGTGACATCCATTGAGAATTCGCAAGGGAAATTGACTTATATTTTTGAATATAGGGTAAGAATGTTTGAGTATTATAGCATTGGATTGGATAGAAAGAAAGTTGGAGACTTGGGTATATCAAAACAACAACCAAATCTGTCTATTTTTATAGATTCTCGATATGGAAAAAAGCCACCTGTGACCAAGAAATGAATTTGCATTTATTGGTGCGTCCACCCACAAATTAGATAAAACTAGATGGATAGGTGGTACATGGTATTTGATAAACCTCCCTACAATAACATGAAGGTTCCTTTATATTTTTTCCCAAAATTATGGGATGAATTTATTTTGGGCCAACATGTCAACTACTTCAATATCGACGACTTCGAGGGGATGGGTTGAGGGTCTTCACAGGACCGAGAGAATGCTAGTAGCGATCCCATGTTCGGTCCTCATCCCCACAAGCAAAGGCCTGACCACCCTTCCCAAAATCCTCATGTTGCAGAGAGCTTGCAACAGGTACAAGTCGCTATATCATCATTGACTCAGAGCCTAGTGCAACATAGTATCTTTGTTGCACTATCTCAACAGAAGGTGCATACTAGTGACATTGATAAAGGGGTCATAGCTTCACCCCATACAACAAATTCCATTGAGGAGAGGGAACATGGACATAACAGTCATCCATGTGAGCCTCACACTTACTCAAGTTGCAGGAAAACTTGTTATGGGTCTATTGAGGCTAGTGGACAACAAAGCTTAATGGAGGAGGTTAATATCTTAACCATATCTATGTTATTAATATTTATATAGTATTATTTGTATTTATATTGATATTTTATTTTATGTTGTTTTGCATTTGTTATGCCTGTGTAGCAGAGCCTCTACGCCCATGGATGCATCGATGTCTATATCCACCACTGATTCAACAATAGAGGCATACTTCTCAATCAGTCTACCCCATACACACATATGTGTCACATTTGATAAATTCTCCATAGTGATTTATTTATTTGATAGAATCCTCTAATTTTTTAATGTTCTTTTGTTTCTATAGGTTGTGGGACCAAGTGATGTCGAGGAACTTCAACCTAGGATGGACAAGTCACCTTCATCACAAGTATCATGTGTAGAGTTAAATATCATTTAATATCAAATTTGTTGTATTTATGTTTTTGAATTTTACTATTTGGTACTACTAGTTCAATACTATTAATATGTATGTAGGATCTCAATATTTTTTATAGTTTTTGTACCAGTCCTCTCCCTGGGCACCTACCCACAGCTTCTAAGTTACCTTACTCCAAGATAAGGGTTCTTCCATCACTTGTACAGTCTGTGGGGGTCCATTACCGCCCACCCCCACCATATTTATGATTCCATGCATCCTTAGTGGATGCACCCACATTCTGCTCATCCACACCACCTCTTCTGTCACATCCATCCACAATGGATGCACCCATATGCCACACAACCCCACCATTACTTACATATACATCATCCACCATGGCTTCCATAATAGAGGTTGCCTTAGAGAAGGTTTTACAACTGAGAACTCCACCTGTCAATGATTCTCCATCGAGGGCTGATATATTCATAGTGAGATAATGTGTTGATCATAAATTTTTATGTATGATGAATGCAATTGATTTTAAGCATATTTTTTTAAATTTAATGATTTGATCCTTGTAACTAACATAGTGTGGCATCACTAAGAGATTAAGGTTGTGGAGGAGGGTAACACCCTCATGATTATTTGTACCATCTGCGGTGAGTTGTCTTATGTTGACATACAAAGTATCATTTTGTAAGTCTTTTAATTCGTTGTGGAAAAAACTTATAACAATGTTTTTTCTTTGTGCAGTCTCTGGAGCGACGAACCACGCCTAGGCCCAAAACCACTAAAGGTTTTTCTTTGAGCAAGAGAAGAAAGATCAATTTCCAATATGCTCCTGAGGATGATGAGGGTGGAAATGGTCAATGAGTGACCATTGACTGCCACTTTGTATCTAGGACACCATATGGTTATTTTTTATGTTAGGGAACTTGTTGTTGTTTGTAACATCCCGCTCTGGAACACTGAGAAAATTATTCTTTGAGGACACTTGCTCGCAAGTGATCCGAGCTATTATGATATTAAAACATTTGTCCTTGATTATGATGCGTTGTGATAGATGACATGATGTTTACTGCATTGACATAGACAGGTGCTATTGACTCGGTTTCAGTGAGTGTGTAGGGTTTTGGACCTTGAGGATGCAGAGGCATCGACGGAACCCCTTGGACTCTGGATCGAGTCAGGGAGTGTGCTATTGGGGTTTGATTGTTTTATTGTGATTTTAGTACGTTTGATTAGATGATATGATGTGGACATGTTCTGACATGATTTGTTGATGATGTAGGCTGATGATAGATTGCCGACCAGACTCACATATGGATTAAAGGGGTCACACACGACTACTAGAGAGGTTGAGGGAGAGGTGTGGACAACAGCCCTGCCACAACCTACTAGCACTCCCACCGTGGCTTGAACTGTAGGTTAACGATTACCTAGTTCAAGAGGATCCATGATGATGCGAGGGAAGACTGCGACAGTCGCTCGTGATGATTCTAAGGGGCGCACAATAAGGAGGGGGCCTTATTCCTTAGAAGCCCTTAGTCTCCCACAAGTTCACTTGGCGGAGTATTGACTCCAGGGGTTATTGATGTCTACCAATCAGTCAAGAGGCGAGTGGCACCCTTGGAGCACGTGATGCATCTTGAAGGGAATGTCACGGAAAAGAAACACTAGAGGCAAGTGGCAGCCTTGGAGCACGTGGTGCATCCTGAAGGGCACGTCGTGCAAAAGAAACACTAGAGGCGAGTGGCACCCTTGGAGCATGTAGTGCGTCCTGAAGGGCACGTCGCGATGATGGGGATAAAGGAACAAACCTAGACGACCCTAAAAAAATTAACATGTTAAGAAATTTAAAAAAAAATAAATCAACTTCCCTAAATGAATGTTGCCGAGTTCAGAATCTAAGTTCTAATTCTAAAACTTCTCTAGGGGTAAAATTTTGTCTACCCTTAAGAAAAATACCTTATAAAAAAATAAAATAATAAATTTTAAACTAAAAACCACTTAAGTAATAGTTGTGGACTTCATAAATTTTTGGGTAAAATGAAGAGAGTAAGAACTTAATTAAAATCTGTGGATATCAAAGGTAAAGAAGAAATAAATTATTTAACTTGTGAAAGTGTAAAAAAGATATTAATTTAATAATAAAAGAAAAAGAGTAAATAGCACAACTGCCATTTTGGCTCTAATAAAAAGGGGAAAGAAGGGAATAATAAAAATTAGGAACTAAGGAATGGAGGAAACATAATAAGGGAAAGATGGGAAATTATGGTAAAAAGATAGGTCAACATAGTAAAGAATCTGCAATTAAGAACCTTGTAAATTGAACTAAATTAGCAACTTCATTTTAGGGAAAGTATTTAAACCTGTAAGAGAATCTAGGAACACCTAGGAGTAAAAATAGGAGCAACTCTAGGTGGGTGAGGGAAATAAGACAAGTTATTAATTTAAAGAAACTAAGTATTGGAGGAAAGTGGGGGATGGACGACACTTGTACGAAGGAGAGTTTTTAGAAGATTTTTTTTATTAAAACTTAAATTTAATGAGATTAGGGAAAGAATGGAAGTTCTAAAATTCTATAAAAGAGAGAGAGAAGAAGGAAAAAAGGGATCGGTTGTTAGCGTAACGTTACGCTGCCGGATTTGTGACTTGACTGATTACTTGTGGAGAGTTGAGATTTCCAGCTCGGATAGGAGTGGTAGCTCGGCCTTGCGAGGCAAGCCAGGATCTAGACGTACCATCTGGATAGTGTGTGGCCCCTTTGCGGCTTGGGGGGCTAAGGGGAAAGCAGAGTACCCCTAGCGATTGGCTGGGAGGTACCAGTGTAGTCTCAATGGTCGGCGAGCGGGAGCAGCACGGAGCACACAGACGTCATTTGGGGTAGGAGAATAGGCAACGATATGCTCTTTTATTTGGTAGAGTAGAATGCATATTTAATTACTTCGGCGATTATATTTGTTGGTTGTAAAAATGCTAACTCAGCTGTTCTAACTTGGTAATCGATGGAAATAATTTATACTTCATCTATCGCATCTATTTATTATATGGCTATCTCTGTTGTGGTACTTGGCAGTGTGTTGTTTTTTTTTCTCCTTCTTGCGATTGTATGCCATTGTGGGGTGTTCCTTTTCTTCTCCGCGGTTTTAATGACTATGGTTCTTTATTTTGGAATGCGCCTCCATTTCCACTTGATTGTCAACTTTTGAATGTTCATTAGGGACTTCATTTGAGGGCGAATGTAATCCCCCAACGTTTTACCTGGCTCGATTGTATACTACCTTTTTTTTATACCTTGGGTCTGCAAATTCCTTCAGCGATTCAATACTTGGATGACGATTGTAATCTGCGTTCCTTGATGCATATAGTCACGTTTCATTTAATGTATACTGGTTGAGGGTTTTCACTTTTATTACCATGACTGTTCTCAAAAAATAAATAAGAAATACTTTCCAGCTTCCATCTCATTTTTGGGGCATTCTACCCAACCTCCAAAACGTCCATCATGGCGTTTTCACTGTGTATGATCACTTCACATTCTGGTGTTAATAGGAAGGGGTGTGGGTGGTTGCATTGATCTTTGTGCTTAACAACTTCTGTGCCTTACCTGCGTTGTTTTGATGACTAATCTACATGTTTTCCCTGCAAATTTTATTTCCTTCCCTAGCGAACTTCACCCAGTGATTCCACACCTACCTCAACCGTGAGTTAAACCGTCTTTTATAACAACAAATGTTGGTATTGGCATCAATGTCGTGTGTGATTTATAGTGCACGTCTACACCATGGTGTTGACTACTGTATGCATTTAACTACTGGGTAATTTACTGAGTTGTCAATGTACTATTTTTCCCACAAGAATTTATCCAGCAATAACATTGATAGCATTTTTTTACCTGCATTTTTTTTTTAATTGGTGTTGACCGCAGACGACCTCTCACAGCGATTTTTGGGTACATAAATATATTTTTCTTTGCTTAGGTTATTATATGACTTAAATCTTGGTTGCATAACAGTGGAATTTTTAGGGCATTGAATTAAGGGACAGCGAGCGAATAACATTCAACTTAGCGAACTCCCACTTAATTCCTGGCTGCATAACAGACAATCGAATTTATTTGGCTCAACAATATTAGATTTAATTCCCCGTTGCATGACAACGTTTTGTATACAGTCAAATTAGTGTTATTTTCGTTGATCACTGCTAGACAGACCGTTGATGCCAATTCGTGGACAGTGTCCCTTGAATTCCACCTGCCAAAATTTGTTCTGCTCAAAGGAGAATCACCTTTGGGTTAACTTGGCCAATTCTTCCAAGGATTTTAGCATGCTAGTAGCATGAAACTTCTGCCAATGTGATCTATATGTGTCAAGACTGTTCTTTGCATTTAATTGTATGAGAGGTTTCGAACTAGTTTGGTTAAGGGATGGGATTGGTGGATATAATCATATTTTACATGCACGCACCACTTACCACATTTCAGATCTCAA
The DNA here is from genome assembly GCA_009831015.1 of Picea engelmannii. Taxonomy (NCBI): domain Eukaryota; kingdom Viridiplantae; phylum Streptophyta; class Pinopsida; order Pinales; family Pinaceae; genus Picea; species Picea engelmannii. The sequence continues at coordinate 1,917,365 of ML777246.1, read as the reverse complement.
TGAAGCTCTATAATGCAAACCAAGAACATAACTGGTAATGTAGGAAATAGTAAATGTCACTAGCCATTTATGAGTAGAATATTTCCACCACAAGATAAACAATCGGGTCCTGCGTGGGATATTGTGGCCCTGTTGAGGTAACGACAAGGATTTTTTAACCTGGTGGACCCCTACTGACATTCTGGTTCTAGAATTGAGGTTGTACACGAGTATAAACAACACATTCTCCTGGGACACGGTGTTAAGCCATTTAGGAACCCCCTCGAGTCTTCAACCCTTAAGAAGCTCTGATGCACCCTAAAATTCACAACCCAAAAATATTTTCGTTTACGCACACTCAGAACTAGGAGAGGGCTTGCTGGTGTGCCCACGCTATTACCTAAACGAAGGACCTTCCGACTGTTGAATTGTTTAAAACCCCTTTTTCCGGCTCTCTGCATTCAATTTTAATAAATGTATTTTCAACCTCAGGTTACCCCCTTCATTCTTGATAGAAGTGTTGTATTAATTGACTGGCAGAAAACCTTTTAAAACCTGGCAGAAACTAGCTGAACTGACAGTCGGTTGGCAGTAAACCTTAATTGCCAGTAAGTTTTTATTTTTTTAGATGAACGACAGCTAAAAGGATAGTCGTTTGGCTGTAAATTTACGTCTGAGTATTTACCTTAGTTTATCCTTTCCCCTGGCAGTAAATATTATTAATGCATTATTGATTACCTTCATTTTTAAAAAAAAGGGGTGCCTTGTTATTTACATTAGATGCCCGATTATTTGTTCTAGTTAGATTTTAATTAATGATTAATATATAAGTATAATATCATAATAAAGGTAATGTAATGTAATGTTGTGTTAATGAAATGTAATATGATGGAATGTAATGAATTGTAATGTAATGAGTTGTTAATGAAAGGTTAATGTAATGTACTGGAATGCATTGTAATGTAATGGAATGTTAATGTAAGGTAATGTATTGTATTGTAATGTTAAGGTAATGTGGTGTAATGTTTTATGTTAATGCTAATATTCATGGTAAAGTAAATGTTAATGTGTTCATCAATATGGTAATGATATCACAGTTTAGTTATTATGGTTAACACCTAAAATGCAATGTGATTGTGATTATTGCAAGTCATTGTAATATAAAAGGTATTATGGGCATCATTTCATGGTGATGCTATTATCATTTTTATTATTAGTGATAGCATACAATTGTAATGTCCTTGAACTAAGTACAATAAGATTTTATGACTTAATAAATGGGGGATTGAGATTAATTGGATTTACCTTATGTTAAAGGTACTCATCGGTTAATGAAATTTAAATGGAGTAATTGGTCTGTAATCAATCATTGTTGAGTCATAGACAATGCCTTGTCTTAATATTGGTTGGTCGTTGTTCGAGTCCTTTTGTCTTGCGCCTTTCGTAGAGGATGTGGTTGCTCATTTAATTATTGTTGTGCTTGGTTGTATTAATTTCATTGCATGGTCTGCTTGTGTCGGGCGGGATGTAGACACCTCCATGTTCCTCAGAACAGTCACCATCCCTGAGACCTTAAATGGTTAAAATCGATGGGAACCTAGGCTTGAGCATTGCTTATGTGTCTTGGAGGTAATAAGCATTGCAGGGTAGGATGGACGGGTAGTCAATCTTACTTTTTGTCGATTGATCATCATTAAATGCATGCAATTACTTTTTGTGCGTCTCATGTTGTCTTGTTGTGTTCGTCGCAGTTTGTGTCTTGTTCCTCGTTGGGCAGCGACGCAGAGTCAAATGTGTTTGTTTCCCTTGTACATGCGTGCACACACTTTGAAAAAAAAAATAAAAAAAATTCACTTGTTATAAGAGGTTTGTCGGCGTAACGAGGAGGTTCGTTACATATGGTATCAGAGCGAGGTTCTACCCGTGAATTGGGATCACTACGACTTTCTTTGAGATGATTTGATTATACTGTTGCTAATCGAGTTGATTATGTGCATGTAGGTAATCATGGTTAGAGGACGTCGCTGAGGCAGGCGACGAGGTGTTAGGGGAGGAGGCACGACGCCTCTAGTAGCATCCACACCTGAGGGGTCTAACCCCTAGGGAGACGAGTAGGTTCTTGGGCAGGAGCAGATGGCAGTGGACGATGTAGTCGGGATGATGAGATCCTTTCAGTGCATGTCTAAGGCACTGATCATCCGTTTGGACAGAGATGAGGAAAGGGCGCCGACACCCATTGAGGTTCCGCCGCGTGCACTGACCGTTACTGGTAGCATTCACCGTGAACTTGAGAAGGTCAAATTTATCAAGTTCTTTGGTGCCCTAGACGACGTAGCCGCTAAGGCATGGTTGGAGAACATGGTGATGTGCTTCGTACTTCACGATTATACCTCCAACATGAAGGTCTACATGGTGGTCTTTCAACTAAAGGGGAGCGCTCTTCTATGGTGGAAGACGCTCCTACCACAACTGAACATGGTCGTCGAAAATGTGTCATGGGAACTATTCAAGGAACGGTTCCGAGAGAGGTACCTTTTAGAGGAATTCATTGAGCGTCAGCTCAATGAGTTCAATGCCCTACGACAGGGAGGTCGTACGGTGCCCGAGTACGAGGCACATTTTATGGAGCTGCTCCGGTATGCTCCGCACCTCAACACGGAGAAACTTAAGGTCTACAGGTTCGTGTTTGGCCTTAATGACAGCCTATGTGCAAAGGTTAGGATTTTGATGCCTCAAACCTTTCACGATGCCGTCCAGAAGGCCCTCATAGTAGAGGAGGAGATTATTAGTGGGGGTCAGACCAGGACTCTAGCAAGACCAGCAAGGAATATTTCATCTGGAACACAGCAGCACCAGACACTAGCGAGACATACGCCAGGATATCATGGCTTCCAGAGGGTATCCACTTTCACCACACCCCGATGACCACCGCCTCAAAAGCAGACACCTTATCAGGGACCACAACATCAGCAAAAACATCGCCCGCAGCATCAACAGTTTAGGCCTGTTCAGCAGAACAGACTAGGGTTCCAGGTTGGTGGGTCATCATCTTCTACTTTGGGTACCAGGACTACTGGGCTGAAGAAGGGGTGTTCGACGTGTGGGGAGCCACACTACCAACGCGACTGTCCTATGGAGAGGACCAAAGCATCCGGATCAACCGAACCCACTATCGTGGGAGATATGGGCAAGGCCCATCAGATTCATGCAGTGGTGAATAACCGCCAGGCATAGCACCAGTCGACTGTGCTCGAGATGACAGGTACTGTCGTTGACCAAACCCTTAGTATTTTGATAGATCCCAGTGCTACTGAGAGTTTCATTTCTGGTGCAGTGCTAAAAAGGATTAAGGTAAAGGCAGTCGAACAAGACGAGTTTAGCTTCGTAGAGATGGCTTTGGGAGCCAAACAGAAGGTTGGAGGAAAGGTTATGGGCTGTGCCCTTAACCTAGGAGAGTTTGTCACAAGGGCCAACTTGTACGTCACGATATTAGGATCTTATGATGTCGTGATTGGTATGGATTGGTTGGAGTCGCATGAGGCGATACTCAAATGTAAGACAAAATGGTTGAGCTTGGTCGATGACGAGGGCCAGAGACGTGTGATTGTAGGACGGAACTAGGGAGTTTCCCTGAGGTTCATCTCTTCCTTACAGTTACGGAAGAGTATGCACAAGGGGTGCAAGATTTATGTGATCCTTGCAATAAATGAGAAGGGAGTAGCGGAAGGTCTAGAACACCTTCTAGTGGTGAGAGAGTTTGCAAACGTATTTCCAGAAGAGTTACCTGGGATGCCGCCGGAAAGGGAATTGGAGTTTACCATAGACCTAAAACCGGGGACCGAACCGATAGCAAGAACGCTTTATAGGATGTTGACTCCGGAGTTGCAAGAGTTGAAAATGCAACTAAAGGAGTTGTTGGACCTGGGACTGATACATCCTAGTGTGTCACCGTGGGGTGCACCTGTTATTTTCATACGAAATAAGGATAGATCGTGGAGGCTTTGCATTGACTACCATCAACTGAATAAGGCTACGATGAAGAATCAATATCCCTTACCAAGAATTGATGATCTATTCGATCAAATGAAGGGTGCGACGGTGTTCTTCAAGATTGATTTGCGATCAGGGTATCATGAGCTGTGGATCAAGGAGGATGACATCCCTAAGACCACCTTTAAGACGAGATTTGGACATTACGAGTTTATTGTTTTGCCGTTTGGACTGACAAACGCCCTAGGAGTATTTATGAGTTTTATGAATGGGGTGTTCCGCGAGTACTTGGACAAGTTCGTCCAAGTATTCATTGATGATATTTTGATCTACTCTCAGACGACGAAGGATCATCATGAGCACTTGCGCTTGGTACTACAGTGTCTGCGAGAGAACAAATTGTATGGGAAGTTGTCCAAATGCTCTTTTTATCAATCGAGGATTCACTACTTAGGGCATGTCATCTCCTGCGAAGGCATCGCTGTGGACCCAACCAAGGTTGAGGCTATTATGGAATGGCCTGCGCCGACGAATGTCACGGAAGTGCGTAGATTTATGGATTTGGCAGGAAACTATCGACCGTTTGTCGAGGGATTTTCGAAGATAGAAAATCCGATCACGAAATTGCAGAAGAAAAACAAGAAGTTTGTTTGGACCGAGAAATGCGCGGAAACATTTTGGAGGCTTAAGGATTTGTTAACAACAACGCCGATACTAAAGGTCCCTAACATGGACGCGAAATTCTTGGTATGCACAGACGCATCCAAGGAAGGTTTAGGCGGAGTCTTGATGCAAGATAGACAAGTGATAGCTTACATTTCGAGGAAACTGAGAAGGCATGAGGAGAACTACGCGACGCACAATTTGGAGTTATTAGCCATCGTATATGCCTTGAAGGTTTGGAGACACTACCTTGTTGGACAAAAATTTGAACTAAAGACTGATCATTGTGGACTACAACACATTTTTACGCAAAGCGACCTGAACGCGCGGCAACGACGTTGGTCGGAATTTCTTAGCGAGTACGAATTTGAGATTACTTACATAAAGGGAACAATGAACTGAGGGGCGGATGCTTTGAGTCAGAGGCCATGCATCTACTTGGTGTTGCCTCTTCAAATGAATCTACGTGAAAATATTCTAACTTTACACCGTGATGATGACTGGTACAAAGAGGTCGAGGGTTTTATCGGACAAAACAAAATGATGGTACCACGATACGAGGGATTTTATTTTGATAGCGATGGGTTATTGAGGTTTAAAGGTCGGATTTACATACCTCCAAACGACGATTTGAGGATGTTGATCCTAAGCGAGGCTCATAAAGAAGTTTACATGGCTCACTCGGGAGTCACGAAGATGAGGGCAGATCTTAAACCCTTATTCTTCTGGAGGGGAATGAAGGCCGACATAGTTAACTATGTGGCCAGGTGTCTGTAGTGTCAACAGGTAAAGGCTGAACATAGACACCCAGTAGGATTACTACAACCACATGCCATTCCCGAATCGAAATGGGAGGTCATTTCGATGGATTTTATTGTTGGATTGCCACTGACGGTAAGGAGACAATACTCGATTTTTGTGGTAGTAGACACTCTGACGAAGAGTGCTCACTTTATTCCTATGTGTATGACGTATCATGCACCTGACATAGCTAGAGTTTTCATCAGTGATATTGTGAGGCTGCATGGCATGCCTAAGAAGATTATATCCGATCGAGGATCGATGTTTACTAGACGATTTTGGACGAGTTTCCAAGAGGCCTTGGGAACCCAACTTAAATTTAGTACTGCGTATCACCCGGAGACTGATGGGAAGACAAAATGAATGAACCAAACCTTGGAAGACATGTTGCGCATGTACATGATGGACCAATAAAAGCGTTGGGAAGAATTCTTGCCACTAGTGGAGTTTGCTTACAACAACAGTTACCAGAGCACCATTAAGATGGTGCCTTTTGAGTTTGTTTACATGCGACCATGTCGGACACCCTTGAGTTGGGATTGGCTTGAGGATAGGGTCCTGGTGGGACCAAAAGCGATCCAATAAATGGAAGAGCAAATGCAAACCATAAGACAAAGGATTAAAGAAGAGGAGGATCGATAGAAGAGTTATGCCAATGCACACCGAGTCGACCGTAGTTACGAGGTCGGCGATCGAGTCTTCTTGCGGGTTAAACCACATAAGAGTTTGATAAAGTTTGTAAAGGGAGCTAAACTCTCTCCTAGGTTCGTGGGACCTTTCAATATTGTGGAGAGAAAGGGGCCCATGGCCTATCGACTAGCCTTGCCTGATTCCTTGAGGCGTATGCACGATGTTTTTCATGTATCTATTTTGAGACATTATATCAGTGATCCTACGCATGTTATTGACATGAGTTCCTTGTAGGTATCGGACGAGGGAACGCTCACGGCTGAGCCGGTCCGCATCTTAGATCATCGCGTTTGACAGTTACGACATCAAATGGTAGATCGGGTCAGGGTCTAGTGGGACAATTATAGTCCTCACTCGACGACCTGGGAGGACGCATATGATATGCGTCAACAATTTCCATTTTTGTTTGATAGATAGACTTATGATAATGTGATACATTTATTTTGGCATTTATACTATGAAACTTTAGGATGAAGTTTAGACCAAGAGGGGGTGTATGTAACATCCCGCTCTGGCGCACTGAGAAACTTATTCTTTGAGGACACTTGCTCGCAAGTGATCTGGGCTATTATGATATTAAAACATTTGTCCTTGATTATGATGCTTTATGATAGATGACATGATGTTTACTGCATTGACATAGACAGGTGCTATTGACTTGGTTTTACTGAGTGTGCAGGGTTTTGGACCTTGAGGATGCAGAGGCATCGACATAACCCCTTGGAATCTGGATCGAGTCAGGGAGTGTGCTATTGGGGTTTGATTGTTTTATTGTGATTTTAGTACGTTTGATTAGATGATATGATGTGGACATGTTCTGACATGATTTGTTGATGATGTAGGCTGACGATAGCTTGCCGACCAGACTCACATATGGAGTAAAGTGGTCACACACGACTACCAGAGAGGTTGAGGGAGAGGTGTGGACAAAATCCCTGCCACAGCCTACTAGCACTCCCACCGTGGCTCGAACTGTAGGTTAACGATTACCTAGTTCGAGAGGATCCACGATGCCATGAGGGAAAACTGCGACAGTCGCTCGTGATGATTCTAAGGGGCGTGAAATAAGGCGGGGGACTTATTCCTTAGAAGCCCTTAGTCTCCCACAAGTTCACCTGGTGGAGTATTGACTCCAGGGGTTATTGATGTCTACCAATTAGTTAAGAGGCGAGTGGCACCCTTGGAGCACATGGTGCATCCTGAAGGGCACGTCGTGCAAAAGAAACACTAGAGGCGAGTGGCACCCTTGGAGCACATGGTGCATCCTGAAGGGCACATCACGCAAAAGAAACACTAGAGGCGAGTGGCACCCTTGGAGCACGTAGTGCGTCCTGAAGGGCACGTCGCAATGATGGGGATAAAGGAACAAACCTAGACCGCCCTAAGAAAATTAAGACGTTAAGAAATTAAAAAAAAAAAAAAACAACTTCCCTAAATGAATGTCTCCCAGTTCAGAATCTAAGTTCTAAGTCTAAAACTTCTCTAGGGGTAAAATTTTGTCTACCCTTAAGAAAAATACCTTATAAAAAAATAAAATAATAAAATAATAAATTTTAAACTAAAAACCACTTAATTAATGGTTGTGGAATTCATAAATTTTTGGGTAAAATGAAGAGAGTACGAACTTAATTAAAATCTATGGATATCAAAGGTAAAGAAGAAATAAATTATTCAACTTGTGAAAGTGTAAAAAATATATTAATTTAATAATAAAAGGAAAAGAGTAAATAGCGCAACTGCCATTTTGGCTCTAATTAAAAGGGGAAAGAAGGGAATAATAAAAATTAGGAACTAAGGAATGGAGGAAACATAATAAGGGAAAGAGGGGAACTTATGGTAAAAAGCGAGGTCAACATAGTAAAGAATCTGGAATTAAGAACCTTCTAAATTGAACTAAATTAACAACTTCATTTTAGGGAAAGTATTTAAACTTGTAAGAGAATCTAGGAACACCTAGGAGTAAAAATAGGAGCAACTCTAGGTGGGTGAGGGAAATAAGACAAGTTATTAATTTAAATAAACTAAGTATTGGAGGAAAGTGGGGGATGGATGACACTTGTACAAAGGAGAGTTTTTAGAAGATTTTTTTTATTAAAACTTAAATTTAATGAGATTAGGGAAAGAATGGAAGTTCTAAAATTCTATAAAAGAGAGAGAGAAGAAGGAAGAAGGGGATCGGTTGTTAGCGTAACGTTACGCTGCCAGATTTATGATTTGACTGATTACTTGTGGAGAGTTGGGATTTTCAGCTCAGATAGGAGTGGTAGCTTGGCCTTGCGAGGCGAGCTGGGAGCTATATGTACCATATGGATGGTGTGTGGCCCCTTTGCGGCTCGGGGGGCTAAGGTGGGAAGCAGAGTACCCCTAGAAATTGGCTGGGAGGTACCGGTGTAGTCTCGACGGTCAGCGAGTGGGAGCGGCACGGAGCACGCGGACGTCATTCGAGGCAGGAGAATAGGCAACGATATGCTCTTTTATTTGGTAGAGTAGAATGCATATTTAATTACATCGACGATTATATTTGTTGGTTGTAAAAATGCTAACTCAACTGTTGTAACTTGGTAATCAATGGAAATAATTTATACTTCATCTATCCCATCTATTTATTATACGGCTATCTCTGTTGTGGTCCTTGGAAGTGTGTTGTTTTTTTTCCTCCTTCTTGCGATTGTATGCCACTGTGGGGTGTTCCTTTTCTTCTCTGCGGTTTTAATGACTATGGTTCTTTATTTTGGAATTCGCCTCCATTTCCACTTGATTGTCAACTTTTGAATGTTCATTAGGGACTGCATTTGAGGGCGAATGTAATCCCTCAACGTTTTACCTGGCTCAATTGTATACTACCTTTTTTTCTTATAACTTTGGTCTTCAAATTCCTTCAGCGATTCAATACTTGGATGACGATTGTAATCTGCATTCCTTGATGCGTATAGTCACATTTCATTTACTGTATACAAGTTGAGGGTTTTCACTTTTATTACCATGACTTTTCTCAAAAAATAAATACAAAATACTTTCCAGCTTCCAGCTTGTTTTTGGGGCGTTCTACCCAACCTCCAAATCGTCCATCATGGCGTTTTCACTGTGTATGATCACTTCACATTCTGGTGTTAATAGGCAGCGGTGTGGGTGGTTGCATTGATCTCTGTGCTTAACAACTTCTATGCCTTACCTGCATTGTTTTGATGACTAACCTACATGTTTTCCTTGCAAATTTTATTTCCTTCCCTAGCAAACTTCACCCAGCGATTCCACACCTACCTCAACCGTGAGTTAAACCGTATTTTAGAACAACAAATGTTGGTATTGGCATCAATGTCATGTGTGATTTATAGTGTACGTCTACACCATGGCGTTGAATACTGTATGCGTTTAACTACTGGGTAATTTATTGAGTTGTCAATGTACTGTTTTTCCCACAAGAATTTATCCAGCAATAACGTTGATAGCATTTTATTACCTGCATTTTTTTTTAATTGGTGTTGACCACGGACAACCTCTCACGGTGATTTTTGGGTACAGAAATATCTTTTTATTTGCTTAGGTTATTATATGACTTAAATCTTGGTTGCATAACACTGGAATTTTTAGGGCATCAAATCAAGGGATAGCGAGCGAATAACATAGAAATCAGCAAACTCCCATTTAATTCCTGGCTACATAACAAACAATCGAATTTCTTTGACTCGACAATCTTAGATTTAATTCCCCATTACATGACAACGTTTTGTATATAGTCGAATTAGTGTTATTTTTGTTGATCACTGCCAGACAGACCGTTGATGCCAATTCGTGGGCAGTGTCCCTTGAATTCCACCTGCCAGAATTTGTTCTGCTCAAAGGAGAATCACCTTTGGGTTAACTTGGCCAATTCTTCCAAGGATTTTAGCGTGCTAGTAGCATGAAAATTCTGCCAATGTGATCTATATGTGTCAAGACTGCTCTTTGCATTTAATCGTATGAGAGGTTTCGAACCAGTTTGGTTAAGGGATGGGATTGGTGGATATAATCGTATTTTACACGCACGCACCACTTACCACGTTTCATATCTCAACGAAGCTCTACAATGCGAGCCAAGAATAGAACTGGTAATGCGGGAAATAGTAAATGTCACTAGCCGTTTATGAGTAGAATATTTCCACCACAAGATAAACAATCGGGTCCTGCCTGGGATATTGTGGCCCTGTTGAGGTAATGACAAAGATTATTGAACCTGGTGGACCTCTATTGACATTCTGGTTCCAAAATTGAGGTTGTACACGAGTATAAACAACACATTCTCCTGGGAAATGGTGTTAATCCATTCAGGAACCCCCTCGAGTCTTCAACCCTGAAGAAGCTCCGATGCACCCTAAAATTCATAACCTGACAATGTTTTCATTTACGCACACTCAGAACCAAGAGACGGCTTGCTCGTGTGCCCATGCTATTGCCTAAACAGAGGACCTTCGAACTGTTGAACTGTTTAAAACCCCTTTTTCCAGCTCTCTGCATTTAATTTTAATAAATGTATTTTCAACCTCAGGCCACCCCCTTTATTCTTGATAGAAGTGTTGTATTAATCCCTCAACGTTTTACCTGGCTCGATTGTATACTACCTTTTTTTTTAATACCTTGGGTCTGCAAATTCCTTCAGCGATTCAATACTTGGATGACGATTGTAATCTACGTTCCTTGATGCGTATAGTCACGTTTCATTTACTGTATACTGGTTGAGGGTTTTCACTTTTATTACCATGACTGTTCTCAAAAAATAAATAAGAAATACTTTCCATCTTCCAGCTCGTTTTTGGGGCGTTCTACCCAACCTCCAAATTGTCCATCATGGTATTTTCATTGTGCATGATCACTTAACATTCTGGTGCTAATAGGTAGTGGTGTGGGTGGCTGCGTTGATATCTGTGCTTAACAACTTCTGTGCCTTACCTATGTTGTTTTGATGACTAACCTACATGTTTTCCCTGCAAATTTTATTTCCTTCCCTAGCGAACTTCACCCAGCGATTCCACACCTACTTCAACCGTGAGTTAAACCGTCTTTTAGAACAACAAATGTTGGTATTGGCATCAAGGGCATGTGTGATTTATAGTGCACGTCTACACCATGGAGTTGACTACTGTATGCGTTTAACTACTGGGTAATTTACTGCGTTGTCAATGTACTGTTTTTCCCACAGGAATTTATCCAGCAATAACGTTGATAGCATTTTTTTACCTGCATTTTTTTTTTTAATTGGTGTTGACCGCGAACGACCTCTCAAGGCAATTTTTGGGTACAGAAACATCTTTTTCTTTGCTTAGGTTATTATATGACTTAAATCTTGGTTGCATAACAGTGGAATTTTTAGGGCATCGAATTAAGGGACAACGAGTGAATAACATTCAACTCAACAAACTCGCACTTAATTCTTGGCTGCATAACAGACAATAGAATTTCTTTGACTCAACAATCTTAGATTTAATTCCCCTTTGTATGAAAATGTTTTGTATACAGTCGAATTAGTGTTATTTTTGTTGATCACTGCCAGACAGACTGTTGACGCCAATTCGTGGGCAGTGTCCCTTGAATTCCACCTGCCAGAATTTGTTCTGCTTAAAGGAGAATCACCTTTGGGTTAACTTGGACAATTCTTCCAAGGATTTTAGCGTGCTAGTAGCATGAAACTTCTGCCAATGTTATCTATATGTGTCAAGATTGCTCTTTGCATTTAATCGTATGAGAGGTTTCGAACCAGTTTGGTTAAGGGATGGGATTGGTGGATATAATTGTATTTTACATGCACGCACCACTTACCATGTATCGGATCTCAACGAATCTCTACAATGCGAACTGAGAACAAAACGGATAATGCGGGAAATAGTAAATGTCACTAGTTGTTTATGAGTAGAATATTTCCACCACAAGATAAACAATCAGGTCCTGCGTGGGATATTGTGGCCCTGTTGAGGTAACGACAAGGATTTTTGAACCTGGTGGACCCCTACTGACATTTTGGTTCCAGAATTGAGGTTGTACACGAGTATAAACAATGCATTCTCCTGGGACACGGTGTTAATCAATTCAGGAACCCCCTCGAGTCTTCAACCCTGAAGAAGCTCCTATGCACCCTAAAATTCACAACCCGACAATGTTTTCATTTACGCACACTCAGAACCAGAAGACGGCTTGCTGGCATGCCCACGCTATTGCCTAAACAGAGGACCTTACGACTGTTGAACTGTTTAAAACCCCTTTTTTTCGGCTCTCTGCATTTAATTTTAATGAATGTATTTTCAACCTCAGGTCGCCCCCTTTATTCTTGATAGAAGTGCTGTATTAATTGACTGGCAGAAACTCGCTGAACTGACAGTCGGTTGGCAGTAAACCTTAATTGCTAGTAAGTTTTTATTTTTTTAGATGAACGACAGCTGAAAGGACAATCGTTTGGCTGTAAATTTATGCCTGAGTATTTACCTTAGTTTATCCTTTCCCCTGGTAGTAAATATTATTAATGCATTATTGATTACCTTCATTTAAAAAAAAAAGGGGTGCCTTGTTATTTACATTAGATGCCCGGTTATTTGTTCTAGTTAGCTTTTAATTAATGATTAATATATAAGTATAATATCATAATAAAGGTAATGTAATGTAATGTTGTGTTAATGAAATGTAATATGATGGAATGTAATGAATTGTTAATGAAAGGTTAATGTAATGTACTGGAATGCATTGTAATGTAATGGAATGTTAATGTAAGGTAATGTATTGTATTGTAATGTTAAGGTAATGTGGTGTAATGTTTTATGTTAATGCTAATATTCATGGTAAAGTAAATGTTAATGTGTTCATCAATATGGTAATGATATCGCAGTTTAGTTATTATGGTTAACACCTAAAATGCAATGTGATTGTGATTATTGCAAGTCATTGTAATATAAAAGGTATTATGGGCATCATTTCATGGTGATGCTATTATCATTTTTACTGTTAGTGATAGCATACAATTGTAATGTCCTTGAACTAAGTACAATAAGATTTTATGACTTAATAAATGGGGGATTGAGATTAATTCGATTGACCTTAGGTTAAAGGTACTCGTCGGTTAATGAAATTTAAATGGAGTAATTGGTATGTAATCAATCACAGTTGAGTCATAGACAATGCCTTGTCTTAATATTGGTTGGTCGTTTTCTGAGTCCTTTTGTCTTGCGCCTTCCGTAGAGGACATGGTTGCTCATTTAATTATTGCTGTGCTTGGTTGTATTAATTTCATTGCATGGTCTGCTTGTGTCGGGCGGGATGTAGACACCTCCATGTTCCTCAGAACAGTCGCCAGCCCTGAGATGTTAAATGGTTAAAATCGATGGGAACCCGGGCTTGAGCGTTGCTTATGTGTCTTGGAGGTCCTAACCATTGCAAGGTAGGACAGGCGGGTAGTCAGTCTTATTTTTTGTCGATTGATCATCGTTAAATGCATGCAGTTACTTGTTGTGCGTCTCATGTCGTCTTGTTGTGTTCATTGCAGTTTGCGTCTTGTTCGTTGTCGGGTGGCGACGCATAGTCGAATGTGTTTGTTTCCCTTATACACGCGTGCACACACTTTTAAAAACAAAAAATAAATAAATTTGCACTTGTTATAAGAGGTTTGTCGGCGTAACGAGGAGGTTAGTTACATTGTTTTGTTTATTGAGAATGAGGTGCCATTTTGTAAAAAATGTACAATTTAGATGATGTTTCACACACACACACATTTCATGGAACGTTTTTTATGAATATCATTGTTTCTGCATTTTATGTTGATGAATGTATGAATTTTGTGTGTATGAATGTATGAATTTATTTAATTTGATTAACTACTTTTTAAAGTGTTAATGAATTTATGAAAGTAAGAATATTTAGGTTTTCCTAAATTTATTATAAATAGTTGTGTTACGCATTAACAAATCTCTTATGGTGGAAAAGATTGCTAAGTGTTAAATCCATATACAATTAATGGTTCTCATTACCTAAATTTGACAAAAGACTGAAGGCCCATCCTAGTTAAGACTCCAAGAACCAAGAATAACAATTGTGTAAGCTAACATAATCACAATAGAAATGAGAGAGTTTAAAAGTCACATTATTCTATCCAAAATGGAGCATGGTTCATTATAATGGCAATCACAACATTTTACAAGGGTTTCTTAATACAAAATTAACAAATAAAATGTGAGTGCAAAATAAAGCCTCGCATCAAATAAAAATATACCTCAAAATCTCCATTAAGCTTGCCAAAATGTTCTACAATGTAGCCCAAGAGGAGAGTTGTAACATCCCCAAAAATAAATTATTTTTAAGTCTGGAATTGCTTGTGAAATTATTTTCGTTTTTGGTAAATTCAAAATTGGAAAATTATTGCCATTTATGGAAATTTCGAATTCCAAATTTAGTTAACTGTAATTGATGATTATGACTATTGGGTAGAGAACTGATTTGACCCAACTACCTATTTGACTATGACACTTGGATGAAACAAAATGTTTTATATTTATTGTTGAGGGACAAATGGAATAGCTAGGTTAAAATCAACTAACCATGACTCCATGAGTGGGGAACATGTTGGAACTACCTCAGGGTTGAATGTTACAAGTGGAAAATCAAGTATTTGACCATTAGAAACCCTTGAAAATCATGGATTTGGAAAGCTACAAAAATTCCCAAGGGGAAAAGACCTAGGCATAATTTATTTTGGATATATAGCATATGGGAGGAGGCAGGACGTTGCCTAGTATGTTGGGGGAAAAATGATCTCTTGTTGTTATGAACACTATATAATGAGTTCGGGCAAGGAGGAGTTTTCTGAAACTGAAGAACTATTGCTGAGGAGGATTTCTACAGTTCTCTCTCATGGATTCGTGGTCAGGAACGGGACAAGTTAATTGGTTGTTCTGTTCTAAGGTTGGGCAGAACTTGGTTGTTCCATTTATTGTTTGGAAACTATTCAGATATGTTTATCTACTTTGTCTATGGTCAACTGTTATTTGAAGTACTAGATGTTAGAATGTATTTTCTTAAATCTGGATGAATCGATCTATTTAGTAAATTATGATGGAATGGGATGAATTGTAGGATAAAACTCTTATAGTTTATTTATATGCGTTGAATAAATTTTTTGTATCTTGGCTGGAAATAAAATTTAATTATGAGATTATGTTAGGAGATATATTTGTGTTAAACAACATATCCTTTCTTTTCTATTCTGAATTCCCTACCATATATATGAATCATATGTATCTAAATATATTCAATTCTGTAAGTAAAACTTTAGACTGTGCAGGCACTAAAGAAAAAATTGAAAGTAAAACTAAGACTTAAAATTCATATATAGTTACAAACTTATCTCTGTAGGTCACCCCTTTAATTATGAAGGAATTGGTCTATGGATTTATTACTGTGGGGATGAATTAAATATGGGATTGAGATATATGCATATAGGTTCAGACATATCTTTGTAGGTCACATAAGAAAGACTGTAATAAACAATGGAAATACCCGACCATGCAAATGCCATGTTAGCACTCTGAAATTTTCCCAAGGCTATGGAGGTAGTCACAGAGACAACATCAAAACCACTTCAAGTCTTGGATCTATCCCTCAAAGACTCAGAGAGGGATCTCTCTATCATATTTAGATTTGTTTGAACATGGATCTTAGGCTAGTTATGTAGAATAGGATTTGTTTGAGGTGTTTGGATGAAGGATTGCTTTAGAATCCCATTGGGCTATGGGGTATGTGACAAGTTTGAAATCAAACACAGATCTATAAGGTATTTCCACAGGGAGAGTTAATGCAAACGTTGGATCCTTTTAAAGTAAAGTGGTATATAGAAAAAGAAAAGGAGATGATCAATCAAAATAACAAAGAATTTAAGAATTTCATCATTGTAATATCGAAAGAAAACATTAAGATTTTTAAAAGCTCGACACAGAGTATCAGAGATAAATTCTACGCTAAACCTCCTTTTAAAAATAATAGAAATAAACCATAATTATGACTGATTAGAATCACATTCAACGAAGAAAAAAGACTTCACCAATCGTCAACACGCAAGAATCGTGTGAAAAAGTCCCTTTTATTGCTGGTGAATTTGAAAAATATTACAGAGAACAACCTTTTTGGGTGCAAGAATAAACAACCCCTCAAATTTTACTCATTAAAATATATAAAAAATACTCTCCCCAGGCTCAAGAGGTCGAATTCAACCACCTTGGCCCAAAATAGCAACAAATCCCCAAAAATCTTGAACTGAAAATTTGGTCGAATCTGCTGAAAATAGGGGTACGCTTAAACATTTGTTTCTCCTCGGAAGTGACACCTGTGCACAATATGGAGGATTTTATTGTATATGAGTAGTTTTTGGACAAAAACCTTCTTTGGTTTCTCCAAATTCGTCTCCATCTCACCGAAACAGCTCCCGCAAAATCAGGACTGAAATAGGAAAAATCAGAAACTAAAAACATGAGGTTGAAAGATGGCTTCGATTTTCCAAAATGATGGAACCTGTGAAAAAACTGAGAGAGGTGTTCATTCTTAAGCTTGTTACAGAGAAAAATCTCTCTCGGTTTTTCAAAATTCGTTTTCTTTTGCCCATAATCCACCTCGGAAAAAGATTGGTCAAACTAGTAGAAAACAAACAGTTTTGAGAAATTGGGGGAGGGAGGTTTTGGAGGGGTAAGCAGTATGTCGGACCCCCCTTGAGGTGATAAGTGGTATTGGGAGGGGGGGTCCAATTTCACTAGGAGGTGACAAGTGTCCCTCCCAATACCACTTATTGGATCCCCTTGAGGTGATGTGACGTGAGGGAGGAGGGGTCTCATATGCACGAGAAGTGTAATGGGGGAAAACTTAGGATAGTTCAAGTTTTGGGGTTTTTTTATTTTTTATATATTTTTATTTTACGCTTTGTTTATTTTTATTTAGTATATGTTCTGTTTTTTATATTATATGTTTTATTAAGTTTTATTTTATTATTTGTTTTTATTTGTGTTTTAATTGAATGTTTTATATATGTTTATTATATGTTTTATAATTTTTGTTTTAATTATTTTTTATTTATATATTTTTATACTTAGTTTTATATATTTTAATATTGTTTTATTTTTAATGTTTAATTAATAAAACACTAACCTAATAACTAACCAACTAAATTAATTATTAATTAATTTCTAACAAGACTTAACCTAGCTTATTTGTTTAATTACACTAACTTTATTAACCTATTTACTAATTACTAACATTATTAATTAATCTAATGTTTTATTTATTATCAATTACCTTATTAAACTAACCAATATTTTATTATCCTAAGTTTGTTTATGCAGGGATGAGTGGCAGTTGAGATGTAGTCAATGGGACAAATGGGCAAGGGAGTGAGGGCGCAGAGGTGGACGAAGGATGCACTAGAGTGGTGATGGATTGGGCGAAACAGATGGAGGGGTAAATGGAATCAACCGAGCCAAAATTATTCATCACAGGAGCAGTGCCAAATCAGCAGACGAAGAATTGAGTTACCTATAATTATAGGACCCCAACATAGCCTCCAACTGGGGATTGCATCTCTTTCAGGAGGTGTCAAGAACCACTGAAATCTGAACATGCAAACCGATGCTTTATTCATTGGGCTGATCCCAAAATATTATTCTGCAACCTGTAACTATTTTGATATTTCAACTGAGACCAAATAAAAAAGAACACTGCTAAAAAAGAGATGCTCGAAATGTTTATCTTATTCACACTCTCCTATCCTAATCTACTACAATCATTGCTTAGCTAGGTAATGGAAAAATACCAATGCAACCAATCCAACAGTTGATATAATAACTTTGTTCTTCCACTGTCTTTGATAAAAATCAGAAATAAGTCTGTTACTTATGCTTGAGAGTAATTGCCAACCTGGTCTTCACCACAAAGGATTTGATAAACTTGAACAATAGGAAAAATGATAGAAATGGAAAAGGATCACGTATTGAAGAATTTCTCCATATATGTATTTACAGGATCAATATAGGCTTGGCCCATCCTTTTATTTTCAACTTCAAACAATTCAACTTCATGACTTGATTTTTCACCTATGCCTTCAGTGTCCTCCAACGCTTCTCTACATGAATGCAAATGCTCTGATGGGTTTTGTGGTGATCCTCCTATTGAACCATGCAATGAAGCTGATTGTCTGATCATATCACAATCATAGATGTTTTTCAATCCATAACTGAATGTCGAAACATGCTCCTGACTACACATATAATCTAAAATTATTGCTATGGGATCCTGAAAGGATTGACCAGATTTCTTCGTTGATTCACATGATAGGTTATGGCTTTCTATGTATTTATCCTTCAACATCTGCTCAATAATCTCCTTCAAAATTTTGAATGAGTTATGATCTACTGGTACAAAATTATATTCCACTGATTCAACTCTCATTTCGTTCTTTGAACTTTCATCTTGGATTTGAAAATAAAGGGAGATTAGTGACTGTGATTTTGGGTCTAACACATTTCCCATGTCATCAATGACATCCTTTAATGACTCATTAGAAAATTTTCTATCTTCACTATTTACAACTTTCCTACAGTTTATTTTCAGAAATTGAAAAGATGAGAAACATAAGGGCAAAGATTTTTCCCTTACTCTGAAATATTCTGCATTTTCCTCATCGTTGTCATGATTGTTGGGAAGAGGATGATTGTCATATATGAGTTGTAACTAATCTTCTTCCTGCCAATGACACGATGTTGATTTTTTCGAGTTGTCAACATCTTTTTCAGCCTCATAATCATCATCCTATTGATCAAACTTGGGTAAATCATCCATGAATGAAATGCCATCAAACATGCACATCATATCAACTGATGGTTCTTCAACAAGCTGAGTTGGAACTTCATATTTGACTACGTTGTGAATTGAATACATGAAATAATCATTATCCAAACAATGGTACCAAGGATGAACTGCAAAGTGTTTGGGGCCATTGATCCTTATCTTTTTTTCTGGAACTATTGGCACATGTGGTCTTTGAACATGAATTTTATCTTTCCGGCTAATCGTCTGCATCATATCTTTTACAGTGTTTTCCAGGACATCTAGCTTCATTTCTAAAGATGTCATATGTTCTGTTTCTATTCTATCTTTCTCTTCTACCTTTAACTTTGCCTTTCTATTTAGCAAGTTAGCTTCCACATCAACTGCAATCTTTTTCATTTCTTCAAGGGTGGCAGTGTTCCTTTCTCTTAATTGGAATACCATCTCAGGATCAAAAGCATCAGGGTAATGCAAGTGAGCTAATCCTGGGGGTGGCCTTATATCAACCAACATTGCATGGTACACCTTATTGAACTTGTCTGAAAACTGATGTACTGTCTCCCCTGGCTGTGTTTTCAAATGTTCATACTCTTCTAGGATGAGAAATATATTTCCCATGATCACCCATCTATCTAGGAACTTGCACAAATTGAAGAAAATTGTTGATTCTTGTAGCATGAAGATTTTTAAACCAATATTTAACTTCACCTAGCAATGATAGGGCAAACATCTTGATACAGACATCGTCTTCTTCCACCTCAAACAGATCAAGAAAATCCTCAAGATTTTGGATGTGCTTTTCAGCAGTGATCTTCACATTCTCTCCATCAAACCTAGGAATATTATTGATGTAATTGACAGGGAGGTCATGGAGAATAGGAGGAAAATATAGAGGTTTGTATCGGTCTAGGATTTTCATAGGTATAGGAGGTAAAGCAAGAGGCTTATAGCTAAATGGAATTTCAACAATGGTAGGATATAAAGCGCGAGTCTCATGTCTCACTGGTCTTTCTACGAGTATATGAGTATGTACATGATATACAATTTGGGGCTTAGTCTCTTGAGGCTCATCAATTAGTAGGTGTTCAATGCAATCTTCAACAATGTACTTTTGATCAGGTTTAGAATAAGATAGAACATAATTACAGATAAAACCAAAGATGTATTGAATGCAATTTTGGCTTGAGTACCTAATATTTCTTGGCTGCTTGGTCATGCTTTAGGTTCTTCCTCTACTGGAGTCTTTGAGTTGGCACTGTCTGGATCTGATTGGAGTCACAAGGTGAAATATTTTAGCCTTCTTGCGTCTGGTCACTGTGCACCATCATTGATCAGATCTAGAACTTGAAGTGCACTGCTCGAGAAAGTTCCCCAGTATGGTCTCCATTTTGTTAGCACTCTGTAATTTGCCCAAGGATGTGGAGGCAGTCACAGAGGCAACATCAAAACCACTTTGAGTCTTGGATATAGCCCTCCAAGTGTTAGAGAGAGATCTCTCTGTCAGATTTAGATTTGTGTGAACACGGATCTTATGCTAGTTATGTAGAATAGGATTTGTTTGAGGTGTTTGGATGAAGGACTACTTTAGAATCCCATTGGGTTATGGGGTTTGTGACAAGTTTGAAATAAACCACATATCAATAATGTATTTACACAGGTCAAGTTAATGGAGACGTTGGATCCTTTTAAAGTAAAGTGGTGTACAGAAGAAGCAAAGGAGATGATCAATCAGAATAAAAAAGCATTTAATAATTTCATTATTGTAATATCGGAAGAAAACATTAAGATTTTTAAAATCTCGACATAGAGTATCAGAGATAAATTTTGTAGTAAAACTCCTTTTATAAATTAGAGAAATAAAACATAATGATGACTGAGTAGAATCACATTCAACGAAGAAAAAATACTTCACCAATCGTCAACACGCATGAATCCTGTGAAAAAGTCCCTTTTATTGGTGGTAAATTTGAAAAATATTGCACATAACAGCCTTTTAGGGTGCAAGAATCAACAACACCTCACATTTGACTCATTACAATATGTAAAAAATACTCTCCCCGGGATCAGGATGTCGAATTCAACCACCTCGGCCAAAAATAGCAACAAATCCCCAAAATTCTGGAACTGAAAATTTGGCCAAATCTGCTGAAAATAGGGGTACACTCAAACATTTATTTCTCCTTGGAAGTAAAAACTATGCACAATATGGAGGATATTATTGTATATGAGCATGTTCTGAACAAAAACCTCCTTTTCTTAATCCAAATTCATCTCCAGCTCACCGAAACAGCTCTCACAAAGTGAGGATTGAAACAGGAAAAAACAGAAACTGAAAACATGAGGCTAAAAGATGGCTTCGATTATCCCAAATGGTGGAACCTTTGCAAAAACTAAGAGACCATTTTGTTCTTAATCCCATTATGGAGAAAAACCGCTCTCAGTTTTTCAAATTTCGTTTTCGTTTGCCCATAATCTGCCTCGGAAAAAAACTAGTCGAGCTGGTAAAAAACATGTGGTTTTGAGAAATTGGGGGAGGGCGGTTTTGGAGGGGTAAGCGGCATGTCGGACCCCCCCTCAGGTGGTAATTGGTATTGGGAGGGGGGGGTTCGATTTCAACAAGAGGTGACAAGTGTCCCTCCCAATACCACTTATCAGACCCCTCTTGAGGTGATGCGATGTGAGGGAGGGGGGGTCTGATATGCACGGGAAGTGTAATGGGGGAAAACTTAGGATGGTTTAAGTTTTTGGGTTTTTTTTATTTATTTATTTTTATATATTTTTATTTTACGTTTTGTTTTTTATATTATATGTTTTATTAAGTTTTATTTTATTATTTATTTTTATTTGTGTTTTAATTTAATGTTTTATATATGTTTATTATATGTTTTATAATTTTTCTTTTAATTATTTTTTATTTATATATTTTTGTACTTTGTTTTATATATTTTAATATTGTTTTATTTTTAATGTTTAATTAATAAAACATTAACCTAATCACTAACCAACTAAATTAATTATTAATTAATTAATTAAATAATTAATTTCTAACAAGACTTAACCTAGCTTATTTGTCTAATTACACTAACTTTATTGACCTATTTACTAATTAATAACATTATTAATTAATCTAATCTTTTATTTATTATCAATTACCTTATTAAACTAACCAATATTTTATTATCCTAAGTTTGTTTATGCAGGGATGAGTGGCGGGTGAGATGTAGTCAAAGGGACAAATGGCCAAGGGGGTGAGGGCGCGGAGGTAGACACAGGATGCATTAGGGTGGTGAAGGATCGGGCGAAACAGATGGAGGGGAAAATGGAATCAACCAAGCCAGAAGTCTTCATCACGGGAGCAATGCCAAATCAACAGCCGAAGAATCGAGTTACCTATAATTATAGGACCCCAACATGCTAAATGAGACTTGATGATTTACCCATATGAACATATAATTACATGTATATATATATATATATATATATATATATATATACCATTGTTGTACATGACATTGCCTAACTTTTCTTACAGTTTAAGAAATTATACATACGAATTCCAACAATTAACATAGGAGACTTCAAACATACTTTTCACTATTTAAACTGTGTGGCCTTTTATATTCCAGTTATTCCCTCGTAAAACCCAAGAGGTTATCTGGGATATTTTTATAAAAAGTCATAATACAAAGACTAATTAAAACAAATCATAGTAATGGAATGGTAGAAAGACAACGATACTTTTCATTAACAACATATTTTAGAAGATATGTATGCCTACAAGCTCAGATCTAAATAGCCATAAACAAAACACCTAGAGCGATAACCAACATCGTCGGGACCTAGATCTGGAAACCTTCAAGTCCAAAATTTAAATTGAAACACGAGTACCTTTCGTGAGTAGGGTGTGGTTTTGATCCATCACGACGACCATGTAAGCCCTGCAAGAAAGGCGAGACAAATTATTAGTGTCGGATAGTAGTCAATCAAACTTTAGCATATGAGTTAAATCACATAAGATAGCAAAGATCTCGTCTGACAGTTTAATACTTAGCTTGAAGTTATCATAGGTCGACTCCCAGACATAATCACAATCCATTCGATGCCCATAAGAGCGAGGAGTGAAGTTGAATAATCTGATGGGTACTGTTATAGTAAAAATAGGGTCCCATCATTAGTTGAAATAACCAATACATAAAGGAAATTATATTAGTTGTTTTCATAACTGTAATATAGGTCAGACTCTTTTAAACAATTTAATCAACATCATATAGCATATGTTTATCATACAGAGTCACTATTCAAGTCATAGAGAGTACACCAAAGTATGACGACCGTAAGGACGAATTCGCACAGAAAAACTTGATAAAGGAACTTTAAGTCAATACAAAATTATTCGTGAAGGAATTTTAAACCAATACAGAGCGCTTAAGTTTCTTTCCTATATAAGTTAAAAACTATGACAAGCCATTTAGAGTTTTTAGCCGATAAGATTTATAGCACAGAACGCTTAGACCAGAGGCATTTTTCCTTCTCTAACCACAAACAAAGTTGCATGATGTTAACTCACTGTTCCTCTTAAATTTAGGAGTTGTTGACAGGATTACAGAGTTCCTTTAAGTTATAACTAACAGTAAGTAAGAAAAACCTAAGTTAAACATCCTTAAAGACCACAGGAAGTATCACTTAATCAGAATGGATGGACGAAATTGATCATGGATCTTTATATCCTAAATCTCCTCAGTATTTAACATAAACAATAGATTAAGGAAGTAGTAGAAATGACCGTCCTCGGAAAAATGAAGGATGTCGAGATTCATGTTGGGTGACCCCAGTCACTATTATCAAACTATGTTATGAAAAAAAGAATCATGAAACACATCGAAGGAAGTAAGAAGAAAATCAAGAGAATCTCGGAAGGATTCAAATAGAGCTGTAATGTCCCATACAGTCTTTACGACTGATAATTTAATAAAGTTTGAAAATAAAAAATGAATTCAAACACCCAAGGCAATCCCGTGAAGTAAGTAGATAATCCACAGAGGGGATAGTAACTCATACTAAAGAAATGCAATCTCGGGGAACTACAGATAGAACTTATTCTTTATTTATTGAACGGCATAACCACCTACAATAGAAGACAAATAAAATCAACACGCAGTATTTTGTGATAAAGCTATCTTGGTCAAAACTATAGAATTGACATCCCCACGACCTTGACCCTTTTTGGTCCAGAACACTGTCTACGGTTTTCATAAGCGTCATATCTATCATATATTAAGAGCGTAATAAAGGCTAAGGGAGAAACCAAAGAGGAGTCCTAAGCAATATCAACGATTAAAGAAGAGAGAAAAAAGAAAACCCACCATTGAATGTTGATAAAACATCACATTCAGGAACTATGAAAGTAAACATGATACATTACTAATACAGAGAACTGATTAACAAGTGTCGAAGGATTCTTACCTTGCAAGGGTTCCAACTAGTGCTCTATGAACGTTCTACTTCACCATTTCAAGCTCCAGTTAACAAATGATGGCCTTGAAATCAAGCCAAGTAGTAATGGAGGTAGACTCATAGTGGTTTCTTACATGCAAGGTAAAAAAGGAATGAACAAAATGATACTAAAACCTCCAGCGAGCCTAGTAATGGTGATGGGTAGGAAACTGTGTTAAGGGCCATGTGACCCTTGTGAGGTGGCGAGATAATAGTGGGCATGAAGGTTGAGCGCTAGCCATGGAGTACGCCATAGGATACTTCTTAAATGTTGTGGGTATAGTCATTAAACTAGACAACAATACCCTACCACCTTATTTATTATCAGAGTTATGATGAAGGAAAAGCACTGGCCAATTAGGGTTTAGAATGCCCATAGTTTTATTCTAGTTCTACGATTTAGTTCTTACTTATACCCTCAATGCCACTTGGACTATGTTAGTTACCATGTGATCGATTGACAGTAATACTCGTGTAAGTTAATCATAACCTTAATAACAACCAATCGGTCTTGTTAAAGGGTTACATCATTACACTATGGGTTTGCGCTAATAGGATAGGAAACCTATAGTGTTCACAAACACTTTGTGCTATTAGAATGAAAGGACCAAGGTGGGTATAAGCCTTAGGTAGTAGATTACATATTCACTCTATTGATAAGGTAGAGTTAACATTTCCATGACAAACATGTACACTTAGTTATGTGTATGTAACTTGCATCCTTGTCAAGAAGCGATAGGATTAGGTTATGGATGTCAAGGAAGTAGTGGAACCTTTGTGACATATAATTTATGATTGTTCGATGGTTTTCCTCTTTTAGACAAACGATAATTATAGTGACCCTATTTAAAAAAATAAAAATATTTATACATTTTGGGAAACATTACATATGGTATCAGAGCCAAGGTTACAACACTTGGACCTTAAACAGGGCCAAACCATTTTATTTTATTTATTTATTTATTTATTTTTTTTTTTTTTCTGTTCATGTAAAACTAACAAAACCATTACTTTTACAAAAAAGAAACTTTTTTTATATTCTAATCATGGTAGCACAGGATGAAGTAGATATTAGACTCGAGGAGAATCCTGAAAAAAGGCCCCTTGAAAATCAGATTAAAAATATTTTTGTAAGATTAACAATACTCGGTCATATTTTTGTTTTAATCAATCCAGGAGCTACATTGAGGTACATCGCTTATGGTGTAGTGGATTCAAATAAACTTAAGAAAACAAGACATGAAAAATCTTGGCTAGTAAAACTAGCAATAGGAAGAAAAAGGAAAGTATCTGACTTTATTTCTGATTGTGAGTTTAGTTTAGGTGGTCAAAACACAAAGAAAAATCTGAAAATTCTATCGTTAGGGTCTTGTGATGTAATTATGGGAATGGATTGGCTAGAAAGGCATAAAGCATTGTTAGATTGTTATGAAAAATCACTCAAGTATAAAGACGAAAATGACAATGTTAGGACAACTCAAGGTATACAAAAACCAATCTCAGTTAGATAGATTTCAACAATGAAATTTAAGAAATGCATGACAAAGGGTTGTCAGATTTATGCCATCCACGTAACAAATATGTTGGAAAAAGAAAATAAACCTAGCTTGGAGGATTTTGACGTCTTGCATGATTTCAAAGATGTGTTTGTTGATAAGATACCTGAATTACCCCCAAGGAGGGAGATAGAATTTTATATCGACCTACTACCTCATTCAACCCCTATATCTAAAGCACCCTACCGAATGAGTTTACCAGAATTAACAGAATTAAAAATTCAATTATAGGAATTATTGGACAAAGAATATATCAGACTGAGTGTTTCACCATGGGGAGCACCAGTCCTTTTTGTTAAAAATAAAGATGCAACTCTGATATTATGCACCGATTACAGACAAATAAGCAAAATGACTGTTAAAAACAAATACCCCTTACCCAGGATGAATGATCTATTCGATCAAGTAGGTGGGGCCACGATTTTTTCTAAATTGGATTTAAGATTTGGTTATCAACAAGTTAGAATAAAAGATGAGAACATAAGTAAATAACATTCAGAACGAGATTTGGACATTACAAATTTGTTGTTATACCATTTGGACTCACTAACGCACTAGCCACATTTATATGCTTAATGAACAATATTTTTAGTTAGTACTTGGACAAGTTTGTTTTGGTATTTATTGACGATATCCTAGTATATTCTAAAACATAAGAACACAAAGAGAACCTAAGGATAGTTATGAAAACTTTAAGAAAACACAAACTCTATGCTAAATTTGATAAGTGTGACTTTTATCAGAATAAAATATAGTACCTAAGACACGTAATATATGAAGAAGGTATTACGGTCGACCCTGAGAAAATAAGATCCATCATGGAATGGCCGATTCCTAAGGACGTAGCGGACATCCTATCATTCATGGGAATCACCAGATATTATCGCAAATTTATAGAGGGATTTTCCAAGATGGCATACCTTATCACCTCATTACAAAAGAAGGGAACCAAGTTCAACTGGTCACAAAAATGTCAGGACGGTTTTAATAAGTTAAAGGAATTATTGACAACCACACCCATTTTAAAGGTAGCATATCTAGACAAAGACTTCATAGTCTGTCTACATGTGAGTAAAGAAGGTCTAGGAAATGTCTTGACTCAGGAAGGGCACATTATTTTTTATGAATCTGGAAAACTAAAGGAACACAAATGAAACTACGTCACTCATGACTTAGAGTTGGCAGTTTTCATACACGCCTAAAAGATGTGGCGACACTATATAATGAGCATAAAATTTTTGTTATTAACGGATAACAGCAGTGTGAAAGTTTTGTTTAGTCAACCTGAACTTAATGCAAGGCAAGCGAGATGGTTGGCCTTCTTGAGTGAATTTGACTTTGAAGTAAGAAATATCAAGGGTAAGGAAAACAAGGTGGTTGATTCCTTAAGAAGAAGAGTTCATGGGTTGTTTGAAATAAATGTTAGTAGGGAAGAAAGCGATCTTGAGCAGAGGATAAAAGATGCAGGTAATAATGATGAGAACTGCACTAAAACAGTGTAAGAATTATAGAATAATATAGAAAATTCAGACAAAACATATCCGAGTTTGGACAGAAATGGTCTACTAAGAATTAAAAACAGAATATACATACCAAATTCGACGGAATTAAAGTTAATGGTTTTGGATGAAGTACACAAGAAACCATATTCTGGTCATCCGAGATACTAGAAAACAATGACAACACTAAAGAAGTTATTTTATTGGCCCCATATGAAGGGCAAAACAACAGAATACTTAACCAAGTGTCAAGATTGTCAGCAGGTGAAATCCGAACACCAACATCCAGCCGACTTGTTGCAACCCTTACCTGTGCCAGAATGGAAATGGGAGACTATATCACTGGACTTTGTTACATGTTTTCCTAGAACTAAAAACAAAAATGATTAAATTATGGTGGTATTCGATAAGCTTAGTAAGTCTGCACACTTTATTCCTGTAAATTCTACTTTTAAAGATATTAACATCAGAGAGTTCTTTCGGATCCATCGCATAGGTTTTATGGATCCGAAAGAACTCTCTGAACAAAACAATGATCACAAAAGTCTTAGAACAGAGATATTAACATTGCTGAAATATTCATGAAAGAAATTTTTAGACTACATGGTATTCCTAAAATGGTGATTTCGGATAGAGACGCAAAATTTACATATACTTTTTGGAAATAATTGTTTGCAGGGTTAAATACCAACTTGAATTTCAGCACCAGTTATCATCCACAAATGGATGGGCAGACCGAACGAACAAACCAAATCGTAGAAGATATGCTACACTTGTACGTAAGGACAAAACCAAGCAAGTGGGAAGCCTACCTACACTTGGTGGTATTTGCGTACAACAATGGTTACCAAACATCCGCTAAGATGAGCCCCTTTGAGGTACTGTATGATAGAAAGTGTATGACTCTGATTAGCTTGGATAACCTAGTGGACAAACTCATGGTAGGACTAGAAATGCTCCACGAAATGGAGAATGCGGTAAGAAAAGTTTAGCAGAATTTAAAAGAGGCTCAAGATAGACAGAAAAGTTACGCATACCTGAAAAGAATACGCTTGGAATTTCAAGTGGGGGATCACTTCTATTTAAAATTCAAAGCCCCAAAAAGTTCACTAAATCTAGGGAACTGTGCCAAGTTGGAACCCAGGTTTTGTGGCCCTTTCGAGATCTTAGCTCGATTTGGACTCGTAGCATACCAACTTGCACTTCCTGCCAAACTAAAAATTCATAATGTATTTCATGTTTCTTTGTTAAAGAATTATGTTCATGACCCTATTCATATGATCGATTGGAACTTGGTGTAGGTGGAACCAGAAGGTGAGTTCCAAGAAGAACCTCTGCGCATTCTGGACAGTAGAGAAATATAACTATGGAACATAGTCATCTCCCAGGTAAAAGTGCAATGGAAGCACTTTAGTACTAAAGAGGCCACTTGGGATTTGGAGGGAGATTTGCAGAAATCTCATCCAATCCTATTCCAAGAAAGGGACAAACACTAAGAAAAGTTTTCATTGAAGGGGGAAAGGATGTAACATCCCCCCAAATAAATTATTTTTAAGTCTAAAAATGCTTATGAAATTATTTCTGTTTTTGCTAAATTCAAAATTGGAAAATTATTTCCATTTATCGCAATTCCGAGTTCCAAATTTAGCTAATTTTAATTGATTATTATGACTGTTGGGAATAGACCTGATTTAATCCAACTAACTATTTGACTATGACACTTGTATGAAAAAAAATATTTTATATTTATTGTTGAGGTACAAATGGAACATCCATGTTAAAATTAGTTGACCATGACTCCATGAGTGGGGAACATGTTGGAACTACCTCACGGATGAATGTTACAATTGGAAAATCAAGTATTTGGACATTAACAACCCCTGCAAATTAGGGATTTGGAAAGCTGCGGAAATTCTCAAGGGCAAAATACCTAGGCACAATTGCTTTTGGATATATAGCATATGGGAGGAGGCAGGACGTTGCCTAGTATTTTTGGGGGGGAAATTATCTCTTATTGTTATGAACATTATATTCTGAGTGTGAGGCAAGGAGGATTTTGTTGAAACTGGAGGACTATTGCTGAGGAGGAGTTCTGGAGTTCACCCTCATGGATTCATGGTCAGGCTAGGGGGTGAACGGGACAAGTAAATTGGTTGTTTTTTTCTAAGGTTGGGAGGAACTTGGTTGTTCCATTTTTTGTTCGACAACTATTTAGATATGTCTATCTACTTTGTCTATGGTCAAATGTTATTTGAAGTACTAGTTGTTAGAATATATTTTCTTAAATATGGATGAATCGATCTGTTTAGTAAATTCTGGTGGAATGGGATGATTGTAGGATAAAACTCTTACAATTTATATATAGGCATTGAATAAAATTTTTGTATCTTGGCTGGAAATAAAATTTAATTATGAGATCATGTTGGGATATATATCTGTGTTAAACAACATATCCTTTCTTTTCTATTTTGAATTCCCTACCAGATATATGTATCTAAATATATTCAGTTCTATAAGTAAAAATTTAGACTGTGCAGGCACTAAAGGAAAATTTGAAAGTAAAACTTGTTGGGGTCTAAATATGTCTAAAAACAACCTTAGTTTATCATTAATTTATCAACCCAAGGATTCGTCTTTTATCTCAAGAATATCGGCAAAGTCTATGCAGATAACACACAGAGGCTAAAATTGTGTAGTTAAAGAAAATTTGAGTTTATCAACAATCAAGTTCCTCAAACATTCATTAAAGATTCTAGGATTTGAAATCTAATGTTGTGCAACGAAAATGAACTAATTAATCTATTGAATTCATTTTAAGAGAAATAATTGAATCTAAATAAAGACTTGCAAAATTGACTATTAATATGAATCAAATTACTGGAAAGGGAAAAGGCAAATTACTCTCTTTATGGAAAGAAACAGAAACTGTAATCTAATCGAAAAGAAACAACAATCATACTTCTATTGAAAGGAACAACAACTATATTTTAATAGCAAGGAACAAAAAATGTAAACTAAGTGAAAGGAACAATAAATATGAACTTATGAGGAACTGTCACACATCAAATCTCAGTGATAGGAATTGGAACAACAATCATCTAATGCTTAAGGAAATATCTATCTCTTTAAAATGACATAAAACCATCAACACACTTATGCATTCATTTAACTACTGTAAAAGAGAATCGAATCACAAAACATAAATTGAACTGATATAATTACAGGTCGAACAATAGCTCCTTCAGACTGGGCCCTTGGTCCTTAGAAGCACTGCTATTTGAAACCCAGTATGTAGAAATGGTAAAACCTCTCAAAGCCTTTATTGATTTCATAGATGGTACAACATTTACAAAAACTACTAACACAGAGAAATTCTAAGTTCTGAGTTCTTGGGTGCAATTCTTCTATATATTTTCAGGATCTATTTACCCCTTATATATTACAATAATATGGGTAAATTAATCTATCCTGAGGATCAAGAGATCCTTAGGATTGCTTTACTATTTTAAAGTTACAATATAAGAAACTCGATCATCTTCAAAACTGCCTTGCGCCATAAAGTCCTCAACCTCCAATAGCTTACACATCTTCACAATTTCCTTTTCTATCTTGGGTTTGACAATATTTAACCAATCCTGTAATAAAACTAGACAATTCCAATCGTATTTTAGGATCTATGTAATCTAATTTCAACAATAACTCTAAACAACATATTATTCATTTTCTATCCTATTTGCTCCTAAATAAACAAAAAGTCAATCAAGATGATATCATGAAATGAGGGAAAAAGGAATATATTTATACCTTCTTCATAACCTAACATACCTCCCATCTTACCTTCTTGCATGTCCTCATGCATAATGAGATATTACACGTAAAGCAATAATTTTGTAAGGTGGAAAGGTTGGTTCACCAGGTCTCCTGAATCCATTGCTTCTTTCGAGTTCTCCAAAAGTAGAATCCTCCCTTTTCTTGTTAATTTGATAATATTTTTGGTAACTTTATGGAGGAAACCAGATGATAGGGGGATTATATCTGCACCCAATCCAATCAAGCCCTTCTTCTTGGAGAAATCTAGAATACCTTTCTATTCTGAAGGTAGCTACAAAAAAATTTGTACCTAAAGGGTTCCCTACTCTTTACTTCACTAGAGGATGCATCCCATCTCATTTTAGAAGCAGCAAGAGATTCTTCCTTAAGCTCTCTAAAACGAGTGATACCTGAACATATAACCTGTAGATGGATAGGGGCTAAGGAGTCTATGACCCCCCCTCTTTTCATAAAGGTTTTATGTCGCATAATGGTTGGAAAGGACTTTGGAGGCTCTCCCCTGACCCAAAGATCTAGCCCAGTTTCCCTCTTTAGGAAGGTTTTATGAGCTTTAACCCATATGACTTGGTTCTAAGTAAATGAAAGAAATGCCTAAAACTATATGTCACCTATGAATGGGCCAGGTTTATCTTTCCTTTCTTCTTCCAGAATGAAATTATGAAAGTACAACTCACACAGAAAGTATTGTACCTTTTTGTCCTGCTCTCTGAAACATGAAATAAACTTAGGTACAGTGGCAATTGAAATAGGTTTACCTGCTCTGATGGCCTTCACTCTCAATAACAGATATCGTTCCAGTAAGAATAAAGTGTAATTGGTGGGAGGGGCTCTGCAATTAATAGCATCAGAGTAGACATCACAGATTTCTTTGATTTTCTCCAAAGATTTTTCCAATTGGGTTTGTACCTTATTTACCTTCCCTTGGGCTCTAGTGAGCTCAGCATATGTCTCACTCTCTGTTGCTGTCATGTCCTTTAGTTGTTTAACAATCTTTTTATGTTCAACCCTAGTGATCATATCATCTTGGTGTTGAGACAATGCTCACTGGGCTTGTCCCAGCTCTGCCTTTATTTTATCAATGGTGACACCATGTTCTTGAGATTGGGATTCTTGGTATTATTCTATAGCGTCCATCTCCTCCTTGGATTGAGTTAATGCTTGCTAGGCCTGTATAAGCTTTGCTTCCAGTCTATCCACAATAACACTTTGTTTTTAGGATTGGAGTTGCCTGATGCTCTGCCATAGTCAGTAATTCATTTCTGTTTTGAACCATGGTTTGTTGAGACTGCATCAATTCTTCCTCCAATCTCCTGATGGTAGCATTATTCTTAAGGAGTTGAGTTATTTCCTCTAATACTGGGGTGTCTGTCTACACCTCAACATCAATTGTTTCTGTAGTTGTCATATTTTTTTGTGTTTCTGAAGGAATTACTTCCTCATTCTGAGCTATTGTTTCTTCTACTACTATTTCTTTAGTGCCTGTTTGTATCCCTATAGAATTTGTACTGAATGCTTCTTTAGGAAGAGGGTTTCTCCCTTTCACTCTGTCCCTTTTTTTTTCTTTCTTCTATGGGCCTTATCTATTTTTTCTAACCGTGTCCTCAATTCCTTAATAATTTCCTTGAGTTCACCCACCTTCTGCTTTAATACTTCAGCCTTCTTAACCTTTTTCTTCAATAGTTTGTTTTCTTTTTTTAACTTTCTAATTTTATTATGGCTATTGGATGATTTCTGTTTATGAGAGGTCTCAAGGTCTTCTTCATTTTTTCCAGCAGATGGTTGTTCCTCTGTTCCTTCCAAATGTTCTTTCCGTTGAAGAGGGATTCTTATTTCAAAATGAGGTTCTTCCTATGTTGTGTCCTTTGGAAAAGACATTTCAATATCAGGAAAATCTTTAGCTGATTTTGAAGAGGAGGCTTGTTCTGGGCATTTTTCTGGATCATTTGTGCCTTTGTCAATTGAGGTTCCCAAGCTTCCCAAAACCTGAGCTATTTATACCTCATAGATCTTCAATTTTTTTTATGTTAGATGCTCTAATGTCGGTTGGGTGTTTTCCTGATCATTCCTTTGTGAGGTCTGTTCTGCTTGCCCAATTTCTTGAACATTCTCCCGTGGATACTGTTCTATAGAATTCTGAAGTTCTTTAGGTTGTTTTGTTGCTCTCTTCCTATTTTTCGTTAATGCCTTTCTTTGTGAGTTCTGGGCCTCTGTGATTTGGGCAGGGTCTGCCTCAGCTTCAGTTTGAGCAGATGGGATTTCTCTTTGGGTGATAGTCTCCTCTGCTTGTCTATCTTCAATTTCCTGTGGTGGGTATTCATGACATAATTCAGGCTGCTCTAGTTGTGGAGGTCTATTGGATTCAATCAGACTATCCTAGGTCAATTGAGTTTGACTCAGTGCTTTATTTGTTATCAGTTTAACTGATTTGTGGTGACTAATAATAGTAACAAGATCCTTAGACTTTTGTGTTCTTAAGGAAACCTCATGTAATATGGCATTCAGAAAGAAAGGTAGATTAAGTACTAACCGTTGTTTTAAGGCTGCCAACAATTTGAGGTGGCAAGGTCGAATTATATCGTATCGCCCATCAAAGGTGATGTACCATTGAATTATCCCTGCCAGTTCGTTTCATGGTTCTCTAAGGGTATTGGGATTAAGTCCCTTTCCCTTCTTATCCAATTCTTCCCCAGGGTCTGTGAAAGCTTCCACAACTTCCTTCAGTGTTGTGTATCTTCCTGTCCAGTGAATGCCCATGTTAGGGAGGTTTGTGACCTCTGCTAATATTTCAGGGGTGACTGAGATTTGTATGCCTCGCACTATAGAGAGTTCTCCCTGAAAATTTTGAAAGAATTCAAGTGTGACATTTGTGTCATATGCTTGCAAATGGTTAAAGTACTCCATCCACCCCAAATGATGTAGGATTTATCTTGCTTGCTCTGTAACCTATAGTAAAGTTGGCTCCCTATACACACCTCTGCCACCATTTTGTGAGAAAATGTGGACGACTATTGTTCCTGGTAGCAGACTTGGTTAGACCAGCTCGGAGGAAAAATTATCGAAAATAACAAATATCAGAGACAACAAGTGTTTACAAATGTGGGTATTTATTACAATCATTACTATATTTATTGAGAAGCGTTTCGAGCGTCCAATCCCCTCATTAATATAAAGGTCGACCTCGACCGTCAGCATAGGGGAAAGTAATGAGTGTAGGTATTGATGGTGAGGGGTAATGATTTTACTATCACTGCCAATGGGGATCAATGATTAAGTTTCAAACAACATATTTTAACGGTAATCATTAAATGTTAGTCCTCTTTCGTGGAATTGAAATATACCTGTACTCAAAAGAATGCTTTAAGGATACATATGCCGAATAAATTAAATCTGTTCATTTAAACAATATCCCACGTTTCATAATGTTGTTACTTTTCTATTTTATTGAATACAACCGAAATGATGGCATTGTTATTGAGTGAAGGAAATCTAGAGACACGAAGAAACTTGGCGTTTATGGTAAACTTCCATACCATAGGCAGAGCCACTGTTGCCAACAGGCGTCCATAGCCTTGACAGGGTTGCCTTTTAAACCTTAGATGAACCTGTATCCTTGATAATTATTTGAATCGTCTTTTCCAAAAAGACCATTATCCTGGTTTGGTAGCCAGATGGTGATAATGCCACTCATTAGATTGTAACTTAGGTGAACAAACCGGCTCATGACAAGACCCCTTGTCCTTTGACGAGAAAATGTCAAAGGCCATTTCCCTGGTGTGGTAGCCATAATGGGAATGTCACTTATGTTATTATCCTATGATCGTGGTAGGTTGGCTTGTGATGAGACCCCCTATTCTTTGTGGATTTTTTTTTTTTTTTTTAATTTGAGTTTTTCCCAAAAAAAGACCATTATCTTGGTTTGGTATCTAGATGATGATAATGCCACCCACTAGAGTGTAACTTAAGTGAACAAGTCAGCTTGTGATGAGACCTCTCATCCTTTGACAAAAGAAAATGTCAAAGGCCATTGCCCTGGTGTGGTAGCCGTAGTGGGAATGTCACTTAGGTTAGTATCCAATGATTGTGGTAGGTTGGCTCGTGATGAGACCCCCTATTCTTTGTGGGAAAAGAAAAAAAAATTATTGCTCTTTTTGTTTTTTTTAGAAGTGAATGAAGGGAGGCTCATCTACTCCTTAAGAGTAAGGGATGGTGTAAATAAGTGTAAGGATGCGAAGTAAAAGTGTGCCACAGACTCCTTATTATAATATAAAGGCGAGATATCATTTAAGTGTATTTGTATGTATAAGGGAAAATAAATGAATTATGGTGGTTACAGGTTATGAACAAGGTTTAAGATATTTCAAAGAAAGTAATCCAAAAAAAAAATTTGATAAGGTATGGGAGATAGTCCACAAAATAATGATAGATTGTTAGAAATAATGTTGGTGAAAATTATTTGGTGAAAGTTGTACCCCAAAGGGATGGTTTAGCGTTTTATCAGCAATGTAGGGAAGGAATGGAAAAATGAACAATAGGTGTGCAAAAGGAACAATGGGCGAACAAAAGGAACGACAATTGTTCCGTTCAAAGGAGCAACAAGCACACAAAGGAACAACAATTGTTCCGTTCAAAGGAATAGCAAGTGCGCAAAGGAACAACAATTGTTCCATTTAAAGGAACACCAGGCACGCAAAAAGAACAACAATTGTTCCATTCAAAGGAACAACAAGCATGGAAAGGAACAAAAATTGTTTTGTTCAAAGGAACAACAAGCGCGCAAAAGGAACAACAATTGTTCCATTCAACGGAACAACAAGAGCGCAAAAGAACAACAAGTGCGCAAAAGGAACAACAATTCCTTCGTTCAAAGGAACAACAAGCTCGCAAAAGAACAACAATTGTTCCGTTCAAAGGAACAACAAGCGTGGAAAGGAACAACAATTGTTAGGTTTTTAACCATCTGAATAGGTAATTTTTAGAAACCTAGAAATGTGTTTTTCTTGAATCTAAGGTTGATTAGTCATCAACTAAATTCATTTATGGGTTGGTTTATTTCAAAATTAAGTAGTTGATGGTTTGTTAATTCTATGAGTTTCATTATAGTTTCCCAATTGATGTTGCTGAACATGACACATTCATTTGAAAGGCAGGGTTTGGGTGATGAGTTGAAGCAGGATTTCGGAACAGAAAAGAGTGATAATTGAGTTCATTATAGTTATCCTCCCTAGTTCTTACTTTCTTGAGTGAATGTCAAAAATAGTAAAAAAACTAAATAAAATCTATAGAAAAAAATTATATACAGTATGTACAGTGTCAACAAAATTCAATATTTATGGAGTTGGGGTAGTTGGATTACCTTCCTAGCGAGCCAAAATTTGAATGGTAGGATCCTTACTTACTTCTTGGTAGAAATATTCTTTTGAGGGAGACTGATGATAGAGTTGTAGCCGGTGTCCATTGAATCGAAATGGAGATTTGAACCTGTCGATGGTGCTTAACGTGACTATGCCATTATCATGGACTTCATTGATTTCGTCTGTAATTTTCCTGGAAAATCTTGAAATCTGGAATCATAGAGGAGCGCCCAATCACTTTTTTTAAATGATTTTTTCTTGATATGCTTGTCATGCCAGGTCGTTCTCTGTTGCTGAATAATGGTTGTGCGCTCTACAACAGACATGCATGATTCATCCTATTCATTGAGTTGCTGAAGGCACTATTTATGTTCTTTTGTAAGATCCAGTCTGATTTGCTGGGCCATCCTTAGAGTCTTGATTTCAAACTTGATTGGGAATATGGTTTCTTTTCCATAGACTAAATGATAAGGAGAGTAACCAGTGGTATTAAGCCTTGTTGTGCGGTAAGCCCGTAAGGCATTTGGGAGCTCAGAAGCCCAATTCTGTCTGTTTGTTGAGACACTCTTTGTCAGGATTGCCTCCAAGACTTTGTTGGTGCTTTCTACTTGCCCATTTTCTTGTGGATGGTACAGAGAAGTAATTCCGTGTTTAATATGATAATTATCCAGGGTGGTGGTGATTCTATGTGCTGTAAATTGTGACCCCCCGTCAATAATTACCTCTTTTGGTAGTCCATAGCGTATGAATAATTTGAAAATAAATTTGATGACTACTTCTTCTGTTGCATTCGGTAAGGCTTCTGCCTCTACCCATTTAGTCATGTAGTCCATTGCAACTAGAATATAGGCCTTCTAATTTGACTTTGGATTGAGGGGGCCAATGAAGTCTAGTGCCCATCTCTCAAATGGTTCTACAACTACTTGTCCTTTCAAAGGAATTTCATTAGCATGACCTGGTTTTCCCATCCGTTGACAACTATCACAGGTCTGGACATATTTATTCACATCTCTGAATATTGAGGGCCAATAATAGCCCATCTGCAAAATTTTGTGTCCAGTCCTGCGATCTGCAAAATTCCCACCACAGGGCTCATCATGTCCGAATTTTAGTATGTCGTAGATTTCATCATCCCATACGTATCTGTGGATCTAGAGATCAACTCCTGTATGGAAGAGATATCCATTGATCTAGGTGAATCATGCGCCACGCTGGATGATCAGTTTTCTTTCCCTTGATGAAAGATGTGTCGGTAATCTTCCTGCTGCCAGATAATTTTCCACATCAGTGTACCAAGGTGGCTTTGTAATAACGGAAAACATATGCTCATCTGGAAATTGATCTTCGACTGTTAAGGAGTCATCTGTTTTGGGTATGCGGGATAGGAAGTCCGCGACAAGAGTTTCTCTCCTGGGTCGATCTTTGATGATCATATCAAATTCCTGCAATAGTAATAACCATTGAGTGACCCATACATTAGTAATCAATTTATTAGCTAGATATCTGACAGCTGAATGATCAGTATATAGAATAACCGGATAGCCTCTTATATAATGACAAATTTATTGATGGCATGTATAACAACTAAAAATTGTTTCTTTTCTACTGTATAATTAAGTTCAGTTGGAGTAAGATTCTTTCTAATAAAATAAATCACGTAGGGTTTCTTGTCTTTTTCTTGTCCGAGGACAATGCCTATAGAAATATCTGATGCATCGGTGGAGATGTGAAATGGTATTTTCCAATTTGGTCCCCTCAACACCGGTGCTATCAAGATCAACTTCTTGAGTCTTGCAAATGCCACATCATACTTGTCAGACCACTGAAACTCTACATTACTAGTCAAATCATGTAAAGGTGTAGCGGTTCTTGCAAAATTTTCCATAAATCTACGATAGTATCCTGAAGTGCCAAGGAAACTATGTACCTCATTTTGTGTGTGTGGTGTAGGTAGATTAAAGAGTACCTCTATTTTTGTTGGATCTACTCTAATTCCGTTTGCAGAGATATAATTCCCTAGTACCACACCTTATGTCATCATCATGTGACATTTTTTGTGGATTAAACATAAACTGATCGCAATGCATCGTTCTAGTACTTTCTCCATATTATTTAGTTCTTGATCAAAGTCGTCACCATAAAGAGTGAAATCATCCATATAGAATTCAAGTCCTTCGCTGATCAGATCGCTGAATATGATCAGAATGGCCCTTTGAAAAGTGGTTGGAGCATTGCAAAGTCCAAAGGGTAATACTCTGTATGCAAAAGTGCCCAGGGGCATGTGAATGTAGTTTTATCTTGATCTTCTGGGGAAATCTGAATCTGATTGTACCCACTAAACCCATCTAGGAAAGAAAAGAATTTCTTTCCTTCCAAAGTATCCAGGACCTGATCGATGAAAGGCAAAGGGAAGTGGCATTTTTTAGTGGCTTTGTTAAGTTCCCTATAGTCAACATAGATTCACCATTTCCCATTTTTCTTTGGGATGATCACTAATGGGGAAACCCACCAACTATCTGAGATGGGATATATAAAATCTACGTCCAACAACTTTTGTAATTCTTCTTTAACGATATCCCTGAGGTGAGGATTCAATCTTCTCTGTGGCTGTCGGATAGGCCATACATCTTTTTCAACATAAATGTGGTGTGTGCAAAGTTGCAGATCAATACCTTTCATATCATAATATTCCCATGCAAAATCTTGTTGGTATTTGGAGAGGACTTGAATTAGCTTTTGTTGTTGTTGTTCATCTAAATTGGCATTGATGTTCAGAGACCTCCCTGGTGCAATCTCGATGGGTTTGTTGTTATAAATGACTATAGTTGGAGTTTGTTGCTCCATTAAATCTTCTAGCAGGTCTCCCTATGCTTCATAGTCTAGAACAACTTGGAGCATCTGGAAGGTCGGGTTTCTCATGGTGGTTGGACTATTGATAAACCCACTGATTATGTCATCCTCTAGTTGGTTTTTAAGTCTGAGGGCTTCTTCATGTGTAAGAGGGGATCATAAATCCTTCTTTGGGTATCGTAGTGGTGGCAATTGTGGATATACGAAAGTTGGGCTTGGCTTAGCAGGAGGATATAAAATGAGATTCTTTGTGATACCCCCTTTAGCGATTTTCATATTACCTATTCGGAATCCTATGTATGCATCTGCTGTTACAAGCCATGGCCTGCCTAGTATCAATGGATGCCCTTCAAGTCCACTTCTTAGGTTGATGATGAGGAAGTTTGTCGGATATTCCCAAGAGTCGACGAAGATGGCTATATCATGTAATGTGCCAACTGGTCGAACTACTGATCGATCTACCAACTGCACCCTTATTGCGGTGGGTTTGAAGGAGTCAAAACCCAGGATATTGCAGGTTTCCTTAGTCAGGATGTTGATGGCTGCTCCCAAATAAACTAGTGTATTTGGAAAAGAATAGCCCTAGATCTGAACTGTCACTATGGGATTCCCCGCATATGCATATTTGACCGGTTCTTTTCTACCTAAAATTAGATCAGAAAAGGCTCCTACCACGTAGACTGTTGATGATGGATCTTTAATTTTTCTGATGGGACTTCTCCCACATAGCTCCTTGTTCATTTTTGCGTAAATTGGGATGTCTTGAAGAGATTGTAGGAGTGGAATCTTGATATATAAATTCTTGAGTTCTCATACAATGTTGAAGTTGGGATATACGATCGGTTTTGCTATCATCAATCTTTTAGGGAATAGAGGGGAGAGCGTTGCATCCTTATCAGGATCTTGTGATTTGACTGTGTTTCCCCCATGCTCAATTTCTTCTGTTATTACCACAGTCGAGGGTGTTATTGTTGGGTTTTTTTCGTTCTCCTTCTTTTCAAAGACGTTATTTTATTTAGGAGAGATTATGCACCCCGATCTCAACCATAGTTTGTTGCACCCTACCGAGTTGGTCTCTCCTTCCCCATTCTCCATAATCTGGACGAGTTGAACCGGTCTATTATTTGGATTTGGGTGAGGCTAGGCTGGTAATTGAGGGCACAATTTTGATTGCAGATTCTGGGGCAATTGGAGTGGTGATTGTAACGTAGGTTGAGTTTGAGAGGCCATCCCCATGGGTTGGTTGTTTATCCCCATGGGGTGCTACCAATTCTGATTCCAATTTGAGCTTTGGGTAGTTATGTTGGGCTACTGTGAAGGGTAGATGTTGTTATTTGAGTTTTTTCAGGATGAGGTGGGATATTGTGAGTTAGGCCAAGCGGAAATTGCAATTGGCTAATTCTGTCAGGCAGGATTTGCAGCGGGTTGGTTTTGCCAAGTAGGATTTGCAGGTGGGTATTGTTGGGGTTGCCAGTTCTGATTAGTAAATGGTTGAGCCTGCCATGTGCTACCAGGAGCTTGTTGCTGATTATACTGTCCAAAGAAGAAAGAGGAAGGGTCATGTAGTGTATTTGGAGGTCGATTCTTCCATTGACGACGTTGAGCCATCAGATACAATGGCTCTATTTCTTCTTCTACTTCTCTAAAGACAACTTCCAGTATAGGAAGCAATGAGAATTGTTCTGTGTCATGATCTTTGGTGTAGATAGCGCAAACCAGAACAACATGCAAAGGGAAATCCCTTGGACCATGTTTTATTTTGCATCTGTGGAAAAATATGACCAATGTTTGTTTTGCATCTGTTTTTTTTCTGTTTGGCTTGCAATACATCCAATTGTGTAGTCAGAGTGCTCAGAATATATGTTTTGAAGTTTTCTAAGAGATTACCAACTTCAACTCACATAACACCCTCGCTGGTAGTATTGCTATTTCTGGTGAGGGGGATACGCATCCTTGATCTGGTCTGTGAACTTCCTCTTGAGCACCTGATGCATAATAGGATGATGTCATCATAAATTTCTTGATAAATGTCACCCTTCCCCATCAAATTCAACATTTCTACCCATTCATCTTTCATAGCGTTAATCAGAGTTGCCTTAAGTACTTCACCTGGTAACGTACCATAGGGTGATATTTGTAAATTATATTGAAATCTCTCGACGTATTGTTCTAATGATTCATTTTCTTTTGCAGTCATTTGAAAGATTTCATCTTTTAAGTCTCCGGTTCTACAATAATCCTGATAATTTTTCAATAAGGTTTGTTTCATATCATCCCATGAATTTATAGTTCCACCCCTTAATCCCATAAACCAGTGTAGAGCTGCTAGCTTCAAAGTGGAGGGGAACAATTTTAATTTTTGGGGTTCATAGGTGTAATCATACCCTCTACATAGAACATCAAATTCAAATAAGAATGTGCCCGAGTCTTATGAGATTAATCCATGAAAGGTTGGCAGGTTTTGTAGGGGAATTTCCTTCATGGGGGCATTGGCGATTGGATCAACTATCGGATGTTCCAATGTGGAAGTCTGGGGACATTGTGGATTTGGTTGTTCCATTTGATCGAAAATATGCCATAAATCTTTAGGAATTTCTTGATCCAGATATTTTATTCGAATTGGTTGGTTATCTAATCCTCTAGGGGATTTGATTGCACTCCCTCTATTTGGGATTTCGGGTATGCCTTCTTCTTTCACAGGATATTCAGGATCAGGTGGTGGATCTATCTCCTTCCTCCAGATTACAAGTTTTTCCCTTTTCTAAAGGGTTGAGGGGTGGAAGATCTCTGCTCTGAAAGCTTTGCTCAGTCCCTTCAATTTTGCTATGAATCTCAGCATGGGTTGCAGTTGGTGAAACTTCCACCTGAGGGATTTGGGTATATCCTTTTCTAGGTCCAACCAAAGCTTGAGATTCTTTTTTTCGGATGATGTCATCTATGAAAGTGCTTCTTCCAAGGAGCACCAAGCCCTGGGATTTGGTAATTTTTGGTGGGGGTTTTGGTTTTTCAAGATATTTCTTCTTAGTCATACACACTTCAAACAAAAAAAAAGAAAATCAAGAAATAAAAACACCTATGCAACCTCTTAATGAATCAGTTGGAGGTAGGCGCTAGCATAAGCATCTTACTTATTGCTTGCGTAGGTTCTTACCTTCCATCTTTAATACCTCGTCCTCCAGAGGCACAATCTATGCTACCTTTGACATTTTTCCCCGACAACTGTGACAAAATGTTGGGGTCTAAAGATGTCTAAAAACATCCTTAGTTTAACATTAATTTATCAACCCGAGGATTCGTCTTTTATCTCAAGAATATCGACAAACTCTATGCAGATAGCTCGTAGAAGATAAAATTGTGTAGTTAAATAAAATATGAGTTTATCAACAATCAAGTTCCTCAAACATTCATTAAAGATTCTAGGATTTGAAATCTAATGTTGCACAATGGAAAAGAACTAATTAATCTATTGACCTCATTTTAAGAGCAATAATTGAATCTAAATAAAGACTTGTAGAATTGACTATTAATATGAATCAAATTACTAGAAAGGGAAAAGGCGAATTACTCTCTCTATGGAAAGAAATAGAAACTATAATCTAATCGAAAAGAAACAACAATCGTACTTCTATTGAAAGGAACAACAACTATATTTTAATAGAAAGGAACAAAAAATGTAAACTAAGTGAAATGAACAACAAGTGTAAACTAAGTGAAAGGAACAAAAAATGTAAACTAAGTGAAAGGAACAATGCATATGAATTATGAGGAACTGTCACACATCAAATCTCAGTGATAGAAATTGGAACAACAATCATCTAATGCTTAAGGAAATATCTATCTCTTGCAAATGACATAAAACCATCAACACACTTATGCATTCATTTAACTACTGTAAAA
The DNA here is from genome assembly GCA_009831015.1 of Picea engelmannii. NCBI lineage: Eukaryota > Viridiplantae > Streptophyta > Pinopsida > Pinales > Pinaceae > Picea > Picea engelmannii. The sequence continues at coordinate 1,873,946 of ML777246.1, read as the reverse complement.
GAGAATCAAATCATAAAACATAAATTGATCTGATACAATTACAGGTTGAACAATAGCTCCTTTAGAATGGGCCCTCGGTCCTCAGAAGAACTGCTATTTGAAATTCAGTATGTAGAAATGGTAAAACTGCTCAAATATTTTATTGATTTCATAGCTGGTACAACATTTACAAAAACTGCTAACGCAGAGAAATTCTAAGTTCTGAGTTCTTGGGTGCAATTCTTCTATATCTTTTCAGGATCTATTTACCCCTTATATATTACAATAATCTAGGTAAATTAAGCTATCCTGAGGATCGAGAGATCCTCATGATTGCTTTACTATTATAAAGTTACAATATAAGAAACTCGATCATCTTCAAAACTGCTTTGCGCCATAAAGTCTTCAACCTCCAATAGCTTGCTCATCTTCAATATTTCCTTTGCTATATTGGGTTTGACAATATTTAACCAATCCTGTAATAAAACTAGGCAATTCCAATCATATTTTAGGATCTATGTAATATAATTTCAACAATAAATCTAAAGAGTATATTATTCATTTTCTATCCTATTTTATCCTAAATAACCGAAAAGTCAATCAAGATGATATCATGAAATGTGGGAAAAAGGAAGATATTTATACCTTCTTCATAACCTAACAAAACTAAGACTTAAAATTCATAAATAGTTACAGACTTATCTCAGTAGGTCACCGCTTTAATTATGAATGAATTGGTCTATGGATTTATTACCGTGGGGATGAAGTAAAGTTGGGACTAAGATATATGCATATAGGTTCAGATATATCTTTGTAGCTTAAATAAGCAAGACTGTAATAAACAATGGAAATACCTGACCACCCAAGTGCCAAACGAGACTTGATGATTTACCCATATGAACATATAATTACATGTGTATATATATATATATATATACACACACACACACACACACACACACACACACACACACACACACACCATTGTTGTACATGACGTTGCCCTAACTTTGCTTATAGTTTAATAAATTATACATACGAATACCAACAATTAACACATGAGACTTCGAACATACTTTTCACTATTTAAATTGTATGGCCTTTTATATTGCAGTTATTCCCTCGTAAACCCCAAGAGGTTATCTGGGATATTTTTATACACAGTCATAATAAAAAGACTAATTAAAACAAATCAAAGTAATGGAATGGCAGAAAGACAACGATACTTTTCATTAACAATAGATTTTAGAAGATCTATATGCCTACAGGCTCAGATCTAAATAGCCATAAATAGAACACCCGAAGCTATAACCAACATCGTCGGGACCCAGATCTGAAAACCTTCAAGTCCAAACTTTAAATTGAAACCCTAGTACCTTTCACGAGTAGGGTGTGTTTCTGATCAATCGCGACGACCATGTAAGCCCTGCAAGAAAGGTGAGATGAATTATTAGTGTCAGATAATAGTCAATCAAACTTTCTCATATGATTTAAATCACATAAGATAGCAAAGATATCGTCTGACGGTTTAATACTTAGCTTGAATTTATCACAGGCCGACTCCCAGATGTAGTCGCGATCCATTTGATGCCCAGAAGAGGGAGAAGTGAAGTTGAATAATTTGATGGGTACCCTCGCAGTAAAAACAAGGTCCCATCATTAGTTGAAATAACGAATATAGAAAGGAAATTATATTAACTGTTTTTATAATTGTAAGATAGGTCAGACTCTTTCAAACAATTTAATCAACATCATATAGCATATGTTTATCATACAGAGTCACTAGTCGAGTCACAGAGAGTAAACCCAAGTATGATGACCATAAGCATGAATTCACACAGAAAATCTTGATAAAGTGACTTTAAGTCAATACAAAATTCTTCCTGAAGGAATTTTAAACCAATACAAAACACTTAAGTTTCTTTCCTATATAAGTTAAAAACTATGACAAGCAATTTAGAGTTTTAATCTGATAAGATTTATAGCATAGAATGCTTAGACCTGAGGAGTTTTGCCTTCTTTGACCACAAACAAAGTTACGGGATGTTAACTCATTGTTCCTCTTAACTTTATGAGTTGTTGACAGGATTACAGAGTTCCTTTAAGTTATACCTAACAATTAGTAAGAAAAACCTAAGTTAAACATCCTTAAAGACCACATGACGTATCACTTAATCAGAACGGATGGATGGGAACGATCATGGATATTTATATCCTAAATCTCATTAGTTTTTAACATAAACCATAGATTAAGGAAGTCGTAGGCCAAGTGCCGAAAACGATTGTCCTCGAAAAAATGAAGGACACCGAGATGCACGGTGGGTGACCCCTATCACTATTATCGCACTATGTTATGAAAAAATGAATCATGACAGACATCGAAGGGCGTAAGCAGAAAATCAAGAGAATATTGGAAGGATTAAAATAGAGCTGTAATGTCCCATACAATATTTACGACTGATAATTTAATAAAATCAAAGAAAAAATGAATTCAAAAACCGAAGGAAATCCTGTGAAGTAAGTAGACAATCCACAAAGGGGATAGTAACTCAAACTAAAGCAATGCAGTCTTGGGAAACTATGGATATAACTTATGCTTTATTTATTAAAGGGTGTAACCACCTACAACATAAGACAAATAAAACCAACACGCAGTATTTTGCGATAAATATATCTTGGTCAAAACTATAGAACCGACATCCCCACGACCTTGACCATTTTTGGTCCAGAACACTGTCTACAGTTTTCATAAGCATCATATCTATCATAGATTAAGAGTGTAACAGAGGCTAAGGGAGAAACCATAGAGGAGTCCTAAATAATATCAACGGTTAAAGAAGAACAAAGAAAAAAAAACCCACCACTAAATGTCGCTAAAACATCACGTTCAGAAACTCTAAAGGTAAACATGATACATTACTAATAGAGAGAGTCGATTAACAAGTGTGAAAGGATGCTTACCTTGCAAGGGTTATGACTAGTGCTCTCTGAATGTTCCACTTCTCCATTTCAAGATCCAGTTAACGAATGATGGCCTTGAAATCAAGCTGAGTAGTAATGGAGGTAGACTCAGAGTGGTTACTTACACGCAGGGTCAGAAAGGAATGAAAAAAATGATAGTGAAACCTCCAGCGAGTCTAGAAATGGTGATGGGTAGGAAACTGTGTCGAGGGCCATGTGACCCTTGTGAGGTGGTGAGAGCATAGTTGACATGAAGGCCGAGTGCTAGCCATGGAGTACGCCACAGGATACTTATTAAATGTCGCGGGTATAGTCATTAAACTAGACAATGATACCCTGCCACCTTATTTATTATCAGAGTTATGATGAAGGGCAGGCACATGCTAGTTACGGTTTAGAATGCACATAGTTTTATTCTAGTTATACAATTTAATTCTTACTTATACCCTCGATGAAACTTGGACCAAGTTAGTTACCATGTAATTGATCAACAATAGTACTAGTGTAAATTAATCATAACCTGAATAACAAACAATCAGGCATGTTAAAGGGTTACATCATTACACTATGGTTTTGCGTGAATAGGATAGGAAACCTATAGTCTTTACAAACACTTTGTGCTATTAGAATGAAAGGACCAAGGTGGGTATAAGCCTTAGGTAGTAGATTACATATTCACTCTATATCTAAGGTAGAGTTAACATTTTCATGACAAACATGTACATTTAGTTATGTGTATGTAACTTGCATCCTTGTCAAGAAGTGGTAGGATTAAGATATGGATTCCAATGAAGTAGTGGAACCTTTATGACATATAGTTTATGATTGTTCGATGGTTTTCCTCTTTTAGACAAACGATAATTATAGTGACCCTATTTTAATTTTAATTTTTTTTATTTATAAATTTTTGGAAACATTACAAGAGCTCCTAAATACCTAAATTCTTCGCCTTTTACAATGGAGAGAGAAATATTATTTATAAAGTGAGTCTCTTCTCCTACACAATAAAGTATTATTATTTTCTAACTAACTCCATGACAAGCCAAATAAATATTATTATAATGAATTAGTTAGATCTCTCCTCAATCCATGGTTGACCATGTTACAACCTGTGGACATTAGCCTCTCTAGAGAAATTCACCCTCATCCAAAAATAGTAGTAGTATGCACCAAATAATGCTCATGAAGGGGAAAAACCACTAAAAATAGGCATCAAGACAATTCAAATTCCAAGTGTCGACATGGAATATTCACTCCAAGAATGTTCATGCATGCAACCACTCCACATTTTTGAATTCCATGGTAGCCAACTCCATGGATGAATGTGAAATATTCCAAGTGGATGGGGTGTCCACAAAAAAGTATGTGATCAATTCCTAGCCTTGTCTTTCCTTGCTTCTTCTTTCCTTTCTTTCCTATCCTTCCCTTCCCTTTGCTTTCCTTACTTTCCTAGACTTTCCTTGCCTTCCATTTTCTTTCCTTGCTTTCCTAGAATTTTCCTTTCCTTTCCTTTCCATGCCTTGCATTACCATACCTTTCCTTGAATTGGCTTGCCATGATATGCCTTTCCTTTCCTTTACTTGACATGCCATTCTATTCCATGCCATGTCATGAAATGCCTTGCATTTCCATGACATGCCTTTCCATGCCTTTCCTTTCTATGTCATGTCTTTCCATGCCTTGCCTTAATATTCCATGTGTTTCCTTTCCTTTCATTTCCATGCCTTTCCATTTCATTCCATGCCATTCATTTCCTTGCCTTGCCTTTCCATTCCATGACTTTCCATGACATTCCATGCCATGCCATGCTTTTCCATGCCATGCCATTCCATGTCATGCCTTACATTGTCTTTCCATACATGCCTTACCTTGCCTTGCCATGTTTTTGAGATCCCATTTTGTCACTCAGCATACACTTCTTTCGGCCATTTATTCCCCACCTAGGCATTGAAATCCAACTCATTGTCTCCTACTTTTACCCTTTTTTCCTTCCTAAGATCTTGATTTTAGCATGAGGTAAAAGTTGTTTATTTTGATATTTTCTGAGTTCTTAATAAATTAATTAGGATCTTTTGGCTATATGTTATCAATGATAAAAGTATACTCACTTTTTTACTGTAATAGTTAATCTCGCAATATTCCTGGCATTTCAGTACCAATGTGGGTATTTCGGTACCCGAAGTTGTGGCTTCTCCTATCTGCGAGCACCCAAAATGGATTTGGCCATATGGGTATTGTTTGTGTGATCATCGAGATGGGTTTTGACCATTTCATTTGCACCCAACGTCCCTGTGCATTACACAAAACTTCAAGACAACACATAGGCATTTCTTCCAGCACAACACTAGATTGGGGTCGGAACTTAGAGCAGTAATGATATTTAGTTTGTTAGATCGATTTCCTAGGATTGTAACCTTGGATAAAGGAAATTGTGGTCAGTAAGATCCTTCATTTTTTATAGTTATTTTTACCCCTTATTCCACGAGAACGGGGGAGGACAATGTAATATTATAAATTCTCAGAACTTGATATATAGTGGGATTCTCTCCATGTACATGCCGATATACTCTTTGCTAAACATAATAGAAATTTGTGCTACTTATTTTTGTTCTCCATACCGTGATGGATATTTTGAAAGTTGTTTAAAATATTTCCATTTAATATCAATACGGATTTGTTTTATTTTGTTTGTACATTTGTGAGTTACTGAATCGTTTCCACTCACTACTTGGGAAGGCATGGGCCCAACTCCACTGGTAATTTGATTTATTTTTATATTATTTTTTCTCTATTTGTTGTAGCTGTGTTCATGAATATATTCGTGTGGAGTGGTTTCTAAACTGTAGGTTTTATTTAAGTTATGTGTAATCATTACTCATTGTGGATTTCCATGTGTTATCAATCGAACTTCCCTTAGTACAATGGAACACTTTCATATAAACAAACAGATGTGTGAATGAATGCTAATATTTTCATCTTATTGAAGTACACTTCCTTCCTATATAAGCTTGAAATCCAAACATGTTCCATGATTTGTTGGTAGTTTACACAACCACGAATGTCTGATCTAAATACCTCACACACTTGTTAATAAAGCTAAAGCTCATATGATCCAACGACTAAACTGAACTAAGATACTAAAATTACCCATTGTGTGTGTGTCAACTTGGAGTTGTATTTAAAGTGTTAGCATTGGTTAATAAAGACTTGTTTATGAGCAAAGTCAAAGATCTGGAATTTAAGGCATGATCATATTGTAACTTCTATCCACTTAAGGATCTGACTCTTTTTCTTATCTTAAATAAGAAGGATTGATATCAAGCATTGATAGAAGCTTTGTGATGACCTGGTTACATATCAGAAATCTTTAAATACCCTTTGACTGTTGGGAAAATGGATTATGTTCATAAAGGATTCAGTTGATACCTCCATACACTGACTCTATGGTATTAAGGGCATATGTATTCAAGTTATTAATAGGAGCCGATATCTATGATTTGAGTTTCCTTCTTGTTGAGTGTGGTGTAACCTCTAGAGGTGTTTTAGTGAAAGTAAGATGATATTTCAGGGGACAAGAGTTTTGTTTCAATCGAGTGAAAATTGTGTGTTTTATTGGTATCTATAAGTATTCTTCATAGAGTAGTGTTATCTCATTGCTTCACCCACCAATTGAAGTGTCAAGCTTTGTGTCTAGGCTTATTTAGAGTCATTCTCCTACACGTTGGTTTACTGTCTGTGGGTAAGAATGCAATAGAACCATAGAGTTTTTCCTGCATGTAGTGAAGTAAACATTTTAGGTGAAGGGTAGGTTAGACACTAGGAATTACTCTCAAGCTGGTTAGTCTTATTATAGATCAGTAACATGGTTATATGAAGACTTGAGTGGATTTATATTGTTGAATGATATAGGTACTTTCCTGGGTTGTTGCTATTATGTTTTTATTAGTTTCTTGTTTCTTTACTGTACTACTAAAAGTTTGGTTTCTTTTCACACATAGAGTAGGATTTAGACAATTTATTTCTTGGTTTGGTTATTAATTAATTGTGTGGAGTAGTGGTTGATTTTTATGTTCATGAACGATTGATATGTCACCTAGCTTTCGTGTTCCTTGAAATACAAAGTAGGACACACTTATGTCCTTTGCTTGCACATACTATGCCTGTAGTTCATCAGTTTATGAACCTAATTGACACTTATGTGGGACTTTATTACAACAATTAATTGACCCAAACCATGCCATGCCTTTCCTTTCCTTGACTTTCCATGGCATGCCTTGGTCACCTCAACACTATAGTCATTTGGATATCGAATAGCTCATATCGATGCATATACATTTTAAAATTTCATATGAAAATCATTATCTGTATTAATGTTCAATTAAGAAATGTGTGTTTATTTACACGATGCCTTGCATCTATTATACATAATTATGAACTAGTATCCACATACCAAAGTTCCACATTTCAATTTTCATGTTTAAACAAATCACAAAACTATCATCATCATAAACATATAACAATTAAAATAATATCCTGCAACACATAAATAGATTCATATGTATACATGTCAAATGTCTATATGATTCTAACTAAACCCAACAAATACTAAGCAGTGAATCACTAAGATAAGTAAAAATAAAATTTCTAACCTTCTAAGGCCAAAATATAGTTTGTTACATTTACAAATCCCTAGAACATAATTATGATCTAAAATAGACTAATTCCTCCTTGCATGTCTTTCCATGTATCTTCCCATTTTAACCTATACAAAAATAAATATATATCTTTCCATAACATTATTCAAGAAAAAGTTCAAATCAAAATATGGATTGCAATGAAACAAGCATCACAAAAAAGGAACATTTCTCATCCCAAGAAATAAAAAACATTTTTTCTAGGGAAATTTAACTTAAATTTATATCAAAAAATTTGTTTCCATCCAATGAAGTGTCTTTTCATTTCCATGTCATGCGTTTCCATTCCATTCCTTGCCTTTCCATGTCATGCCATGCCATCCCATACCTTGCCTTGCATTTCCATGCCATGCCATGTCATGCCTTTTATTTCCTTGCCTTGTCATGCCATGGCATGCATTTCCTTGTCTTTCCATGCCATGTCATTCCTTTCCATGCCATGCCATTCCTTTCCATGTTTTTCCTTGTTTTTCCTTTCCTTACCTTTCCATGCCATGCCTTTCCCTACCATGCCATTCCTTTCCTTTCCATGAAATGCCTTTCCATACCATTCCTTGCCTTGCCTTTCCATTCCATGTCATGCCATGCCTTTCACTACCTTTCCTTGACATGCATTTCCTTTCCATTCCATGCCTTTCACTGCCTTTCCTTGCCATTTCATGCCATGCCTTTGATTTCCTTCCTATGACATACCATGCCTTGCCTTGCCTTGCCATGTCATCCCATGCCTGGAAATTCCTTTTCATGCCATGCCATGTCTTTATTTTCCTTTCCAAGCCATGTCTTTCCTTGCCATTCCATGCCATGCCATGTCATGCCTTGTCATGCATGTCCCTCATTGCATGTGTTTCCATGTAGCTTCCGATTTTAACCGACACATTAATATATATATCTTTCCATAAAATTATGCAAGGAAAAATTCAAATCAAAATGTGGATTGTGATGAAACAAGCATCACAAAAAAAGGAACATTTCTTATCCCAAGAAATGAAAAACTTTTTTCTAGGGACATATGACTTAACGTCATATCACAAATTTCCTTTCCATCCAAAGAAGTGTTATTTCCATGCCATGCCTTTCCATTACTTGCCATGCCTTTCCTTATCATGGCATGTTAGTCCATGCCATGAATTTCCTTGCCCTCCCATGCCATGACATGCCTTTTAATTCTACACCTTGCCTTGTCATGTGGTGCCATGCCTTTCTTTTTCATGCCATGTATTTCCTGTCCATGCCATGCCATGCCTTTCCTTGCCATGCCTTGTCTTTCCATGCCATGCCTTGCCTTTCAATGCCATTCTTTTCCTTTCCATGTCATGCCATGCCATGACCTTCCTTTCCATGCCATGGCATGACTTGTCTTTCCATTCCATTCCTTTGCATGCCATGCCTTTCCTTGTCATGCCATGTCATGCAATACCTTACCATGCCATGCATTTCCTTTCCATGCCTTTCCTTGTCATGCCATGTCATGCAATACCTTACCATGCCATGTATTTCCTTTCCATGCCTTGCCTTTCCATGGCATGTCATGTCATGCCATGCCTTGAATTTCCTTTCCATTCCATTACATGCGTTTCCTTTCGAAGCCATGCCATTCCATGCCTTTCCATGCCTTGCATTTCCTTTCCATGCCATACCATGCCTTTCGATGCCATACCTTTCCTTTCCATGACATGTCATTCCATGCCTTTCATTTCCTTGCCTTGCCATGCCATGCCATGCCTTTCCTTTCCATGTCACGCCATGCCTTTCCACGCCATGCCTTTCCTTGTCATGCCATGCCATGCCTTGCCTTTCCATGCCATACCATGACATGCCTTTCCATGACATGCCTTTCCTTTCCATGACATGCCTTTCCATGCCTTTCCTTGCCATGCCATTTCATGCCTTGCCTTTCCATGCCATGCTTTGCCTTTTCTTGCCTTGCCATTCCATGCATTTTCTTGCCATGTCATGCATTGTCTTTCCATGCCATGTCTTGCCTCGCTTTTCCATGCCATGTCATGCCTTTCCTTTCCATTCCATGCCTTTCCTTGCCTTTCCATGCCATGCCTTTCCTTTCCTTTTCATGTCATGCCATGTCATTCCTTGCCATGCCATTCCTTGCATTGCCTTGGATTTCCATGCCATGCCATGCCATGACTTACATTGCGTTCAATTTCCTTGCATTTATTTGTGTGTCCTTTTCTAATCACAATTCATATATACGATACTTTCATTATGATATTCATAAAACTAATTGTTTGTAAAAATATATTTATTTTCATTGTTAGAGAGAATTTGTTTTCAAGTGAATTTAATAAAAAAATAATGACATTCATGTACCATACCCTTTTTTTTCTGAAAAAAATAATACTTGTACTAAATTAACAAGTTTAATACCTAAAAATTACAATCAAAGGATTCATTAAGCATGAAATTATACAACTTGTGATCCCATCTATCTTAGATAAAATACTTGCATGAGAATTTCAATGTCATAACGTAAGATCTCTTTATTCATATATCTTAGGTATCTTCATAGTTGTGAAATGTGGATTATCATAATTAATAGGGTTATCTTAGGAACTTTTGGATTTCATGAAAAACAACATAACTTCAAGGCCTTATTTAAAAAAACAAACAAACTAATCTTTCAACTCAATAACCTTTAGAACAAGATATAGCATGTAGACCTAGACCTGGACTTAGACCTTGCCTTGCCTTGAAATGTCTAGATTTGTTTATCCTTTTCATGTCATTCCTTTCCTTGCCTTGCATTCCATTTCATTTCCTTTCCTTTCATTGGCATACCTAGACCTAGACCTATACCTATACCTAAACATTGTCTTTCCATGCCTTGCCTTGTCATGCCTTATCTTTCCATTGTCTAGGTCATGGTATAGGTTATGGTAATAGTGTAGGTATAGGTATTTGTCTAGGTCTAGGTATAGGTCATGGTTTAGGTCTAGGTATAGGTATATGTCATAGTCATGGTTTAGGCCTAGGTCTATTTCCAACATGTCCTTGAATGGCTTGAGGAGGCAAGTTGCAACTCGTGATAAAAATAAAACCAAGACTCATATGGATGAAACATTGATTGCAATGGATCTAGGACACCAGGTTTTAACTATTTGGGCTACTCTATTGTCATTTCATTTCTCAAAAAAGTGTTTTTTTGCAGGGTCTTTGGGACTAGGGTTTTGCTCAATGAGGCATGCTGCAAATTCTGAACAAGAGTCTGAATTTCAAGAAAAACATGTTGGGTTATTGTGGGTAGCGTGGTCGCATGTTCCCTGGCCAAACATATGTGCATAAACTTAGGAAATTATGTTATGCTTCTTGGTGTGGATTTTATGCCCCTAGACCAAATTTCTAACACGTACCTTAATGGCTTGAGGAGGCAAGTTACAATTCACGATAAAAATCAAACCAAGACTTGGATTGATGAATCGTCATTTGAATTAGATACGGGACACCAAGTTTTATCTAGTGGGGCCCCTCCACTATCATTTCATTTCCTGGAAAAATGTTTCTTTTGGGATCTCCAGGACTAGGGTTTTGTTCAATGAGGCATAGTGCAAATTATGAACAATAGGTCAATTTTCAAGAACATTGTGTTAGGAGATTGTGGGTAGCATGGTCACGTGGGACTTGGCATGGCATGGCTTGGAAATGCAAGGCATGGCTTGGAAAGTCAAGGCATGGCATGGAAATGTAAGGCATGGCATGGAAATGCAAGGCATGACTTGGCAAGGCAAGGAAATGCATGTCATAAACATAGTTACCTGAATACAAAAACAAACCACAAAATAAAAGAATACCATAACAACCATAACATGAAGCCAAAATTTCAATCATTCATAAATTTGAAATATTTGTTCAATTGTTCCTTTTACATACCTAGACCATCGGGATCACCTCTAATACTGATGGTGTCTATTAACTTATTGTGCTCACAGTAAGGCAAGAAGTATCATACCTTTGATAAGCTCTTAGTTGGAACTGTTTGTAGTTGTAGGTTTGTACCAACAACCAAGTTCATAAAGTGGCATACAAATTCACTTGGTTATAATATTGATATACATAACCACCTTTCTTTCGTATTCTTTCATCATGTCTCAGATATGATCTTTTAATAACCATCGACCCAATAGGAAATTCAATGCCTTCAAAGTTTGTTACTAATCACATGAGGGTTTGTTTTCCCTCTAAGCAACATGACAACCAATAATCAGTTCCCCATTCATTACCTCTTGGTGAAATGATTGCATATATGTGCCCTGCAAAAAATGGAGTGCCAACATGTGAGTCTGCTAAACGACCAAAGCATAAAACATTGATGATAGTTATTCAAATTTTAATAGAATGTTTCATCGAAGCTGACAGTATGAGATCTAAGATGTGATCATAATCTGTTAAAATATTTGATTGGTCCTCCTCCAACTAGGAATGCTCAGTTATATTGTTAATGTGAATGAGACTAGGGTTTTTCTCAATGAGGAAAAACCTTGGTAAGTACCCATAATTAATGTGATATATACAACAACATGTTTTACGAATTGTTTTTATTCGTACATACCAAGGTTTGAATTTATGGAAATATATTTGTCCCATGCTAAGTGCATTGTTTCTTTTCATGAATCTCTCATACAATGTTTTTATGTGTAATGTCAATAAAGTGTTTAATATGGGGTTCACAGTCCCTAGATCCCCTTCTTAAGTTTAGTACATTTTTTTGGTTGGAAGAAGTCCTAGTGTTCTCATGCCATAAATCTTGTACTAGTGCCTTAACTGCTCCAATTAACTTCATGCCAGAACAAGGAAATCTACCAGTGAAGGCACACAAACATGTTGGGCCACCTATGTCAAGGTTATATCATCTATGAGCATACTTTCTAATGGTTTTGATATTGCATTTCATGATCGATGAGAGGTTTGTTGCAGAAAATGATGTTTTCTTATGATCTTGCTAGCAATTGATTATGACAAGACATGTTGGGATGCATTACGATCTTTAGAATGATATTTATTACCAATTATTTGAAAATCACATACAAGGTTTCTAATAATATGATGACTCATTTCTAAACTTTTGACTATTTTAATGCCTAAAATTCTCCTAACAGCAGCCAAACCTCTAGATTTTAACAAAGCCAAAAATAATCGACATTTAGCGACATCAAATTTTGGTTCAAAATATTCTTTAATGATTTTATAAGAATGATAACGAATAGTACAATTAGGTAACTTACCTTCAAATGATGCTAGACCACTTTCATTCACCTGAGTGCGTTTAGGATTTCTTCCCCGCACACTGCTCAATCTAGGTAGGGAGGATGAACCCCTATTCTGGCACCCTTTACATCCTTACTTTGGAGTTAACAATGTTGTAGTTATTTCCCCTTCAATCACTAGCGAATGAAATCTGGGACGAGAGTGGACATGGGATTGACTAGTTTCTAGAACGTCTGACTGTCCAACAAGAGGTCGCACCACATGAACTTCTTCACCACAATGTTGTGCACGAGTTTCCTCTCTTATTTCATCCATTTTATAATCAGCTCCAAGAAAATCCTCCATCATATGGTCATCCACAACAAGTTGTATTGATGATATATTGCATGAATTGGTATCTAATGAACTCATGCACTTTGCTTGTGGTGATGGAGGAGACACAACAACAACATCTACTATGCTAGAAATTGGATTTCCCTCTTCTGAAAGCCTACACTTTGACATACATAACTTTACTTTTTATATTTATTCTTTTACCTTTTCAATGGGTTTCTCTTTCCTGGAGGACTTTCTTTCTCGAATCTGTCAATTCCCCATGTTTAAAGAGAAAAATTGGCTTTCAAGCAGCCCACCACAATTTTTTATTGGTATTACACAAGAAGGCACAACTAAAAATTCCAATTCCAGGTGGACAAATTTGTCTCCGTATTACAAAAGAAGACACAACTAATAATTCCAATTCTGATTGGACAAATTTGTCTTGGTATTACACAAGAACACAAAACTAACAATTCCAATTCCAATTGGATAAATTTGTCATAGTATTACACAACTAACGATTCTAATTGGAAAAAAGTGTCTTAGTATTACACAAGAAGACACAACTAACAATTCCAATTGGACAAACTTGTCTTGGTATTAAAAAAGAAGACACAACTAGCAATTCCAATTGGACAAATTTGTCTTCCAATTTCAAGAAGACATAAGAAGACATAACCAAAAATTCCAATCCCACTTGGACAATTTTTTCTTCCAATAGCAAAAAATTGTCTATGAATTAAACAACAAGACAAAAAGAACAAAAACATGTCTCCTGCTACGTTTGCATGAAAACATCGGGCTTGTTCGATTTTTTGAGATATATGAGGTAGAGAAGTGTTCTTGGCACATAAAAATTCCCAGCAGGAATGTGTGCGCGTTCCTAAAAGGCATGTGCACTAAAGCACATGTGTGTTCTAGGAATGCGCACACGTTCCTACTGGACATGGATGAGTGCACAATCATAAGGATTTCCTCTTAACCATCTAAACTAAACCCAATTGATTGTTAAAAACATTTATTTTATGAAGGAACTTTGTGTTATATTATAAATATTTTTTATTGAAATTCTTTTAAAGTAATTATAAAAAAATATTATAAACAATTTTATTAATATTGAAACAATTTGTAATTTTGTAAGCAATAACTACATGACATTACATCAATATAAACAATTTTACTATTATCTAATTTAAAATATTAAAAAAATCATTTTATACTTCACTAAGTAGAAATATGAGTGGACCTGAAGGTTAAGAAATTGTTTTTCTTCCTTGGAGGTTACAGGTTCAAATCAAAAGAACCTCATCATACCAAAAACATTGATGAAATTGAAATCCTTTTACATAGGAGATTGTATTTTCTTAACCATCATTATATTAAAAATATTCTTACATACCATGTACTTAAAATTTAATGGAAATGTTATTAAGCATTGTTACAAGTATATGTCATATCTTAGATTAGGACTAATAAAATACCTCCCTCCCTATTTAAGGATTAATATTAATGTTGATTTCCATATTATACTTTTTAGATATCCCACAAAGTTATGTTTTATAATTTTTTATAAACAAATAATTTAAGCTTACATGTATTTTTGATTATGAAAATTGATTCAATTTATTATTTAAGGAAATATAAATTCCAAAAAAAATAATATTTAAAATTTATTAAATATCCCCCTAAAAAAATTCATAGTTAATGGAAAAATCTATCTTTCCTCTCATAAATATAATCACAAAATCACATAATCACATTGGTATCACTTCCCAACCTTAGATCTCTATTAATATTTTTTTTGATTCCATATTATAGGTTTGAGATATCATGTTGAACCCATAGAAAACCCATAAAGTTATGTTCCATTATTTTTTATAATGGAAAAATCCAAACTTACATGTATTCTTGATTATAAACTTACATGTATTCTTGATTATGAAAATCAATTCAATGTCTTATAATGTGGTACAAATTCGAAAATAATAATAATATTTAAAATTTATTAAACATTTAAAAAAAAAACATAGTTAATGGAAAAACATCTCTTTCTTCTTACAAATATAATTACAAAATCACATTGATATCACATCTCAACCTTAGATCTCTCTTAATATTTGAATGAGTAAATTATATGTTTCAAGTTGACATTATCTTCTTTTATAGATGTACCAAATTTTTAGAGTATTTAAATATCCATCATTGATGACACAATGTAATGTCTCCTAGTACAATATATAATGTCTTATTAAAGAAATAAAATAGAAACCCTAACAAAATTAACACAACAAAACATTTAAACATGGCATTTCCACATTCCCATGAAAACATATATAAAAATTGGATATACAATCTTCATCCTCCAAATAAAACCTAGGGAGTAAAAGCTTTGACATAATTAAGCTAAATATTTCTCTAAAATAAATGTATCAATATGAAAAGTAGATGTATAGGTTGTAAGACACCAATAAATTAGGTTGTGTAGGTGTGTGCTTCAACTAGAATAAGAAGGAAAAAATATGAAAAAAATATATTAGATGTTATGAATAGGGAAGTAATAACACATCAATTAAGACTATTAAGATTAGATGAAAGTTTTCCACTTAATAATCATGTGTAATAGTAGGTATTTTTTTTTCAAATGAAATGATCCCTTTGTGTTATTTTCTAAGACAAACACATGTGGTAATTCCTCTTGAAGAATAATCTCAAACCAACATAAAATGAAAATATTTCCATATATAATACAATACTAAAATGAAAAAACTTTATAACATAATGTTTATACCAAATATATTACCAAATATATGTATAAACAAACAAACAAATATGTGTTAAACACAATGTCTCTAAAAAAAAATATCCATAGATGATCCATAATTAATTAACCTTAAATAAATAAATAAAAAATTCACAAGGAGCTATCAAACATATTGTGATCATAAAATTATACATCATCAACAAAATGAAAGAAATAATATATTATGTATAAATTATTTTTAAAAGATTATATATATTTACTAATCACTACTTTAAAATACAGATTCTTTAAATTGCAATATAATTATTAAAAATTATATATACTTTATCTTTAAATGAGTCTAATTTAAACTTATTAGACTAAGAATTTAGCAATACAATTAACAATTTAAAAAGCACTAATAATTTATACAACTTACATTTATATGAAAGATAAAATTCATATCCTTCTCATATTGTTCATGATTCTAGAAATATAAAATATGATGTTTTGTACACCTTATCTTTAAATGAGAGTCTAATGTAAATTTATTAGACTCACGATTTAGCAATATAATTAACAATTTAAAAAGCACTAACAATTTACACAATTTACATTTACATAAAAGATAAAAGTCATATCCTTCTCATATTGTTAACATGATGTTTCGTACACCCCATCTTTAAATAAGAGTCTAATGTAAACTTATTAGACTAACAATTTAGCAATACACTTAACAATTTACACAACTTACATTTATTTGTATTTATGGAAGTTTAAAAAATTAAAAAACTTATAGTAGAAATATGAAATATATTTAAATACATTATAATTTATTTTATTTAATATTTTTTTAAATAATAAATAATTTATAAAAATAATTTAAATATAAAATATATTATAATTTTTTTATTTAATATTTTTTTAAATAACAAATAATTAATAAAAATAATTTAAATTTATTTTTGATAAATTATATTTATTAAAAAAAAAATCAATTTCCAAAAGAAAATTATTTTAAATTTTTGACATCTAAAATAATTAAAAATTAAAAATTAAATGATTCATTAAAAATATTATTACACCAACCAACCACACCAACTTTTAGCCACAATAATTAATTTTAATAAATATATTAAAATATTTTATATTATATATATTAATTTATTATTATTAAGTTATGTTACATTGGCGTCTTTCAATAATAGAAGAAATCATAATACTTTTAATCATAATATGGATGTACATTTTTATAAAAATATTAATATTAAAATATAAAGTATTTCTAAAATTTTATATAATATTAAAAAATATACAGTGTCCAGAATTTGTAAATTTACCACAGAATTGGAGGAGCTTCCATACGGTACACGAAAATACGTTACAGTAACAAAATATATTTATATTTAAATTAGATGAAAAAGATGTCAAAATGGAGTGTGAGTAATCATGGGCGAGACTCCGGGCACCCTTTGGTTGCTAATTGAGATGATGTTCCCTCACATAATAGAAAAATGATGCCATCTATTTGATCCACTTATTCCCGTCAATGTAACTGATACTCAAATACTGTGCGATCTGCGTGCGATCAGTGAATGTACGTGACCACGGAACTCTTTTGTTTGCGGTTGCTCCAGGCCCGGAGCATTGGTACTGCCCATAATACACAGTCCTGCACACAGACACGACGATGATAACATTAGAATGAGCTATGAAATTTTAATTGTCCGTGCATGGACGGTGAGGGGATAGCATATAACAGCGGCTTACTTTTCTCTTGCGGGAACGTTCCAGTTTCCCCACCCTTCTGGGAAGATAATGCCATCCATGTAACAGTTAGCAAACAGTGTTGTGGAGTAAGGTCCCCAAGGCCTCCCCAGATGCATTAATCCCTTCCCTGTCAACTTGCATTGCAGAAAGACAAAGCCCGAGTCTTCAGAAGGAGAGGATCTCTTATTAGCTGTAAACGCGCCATTGTTTATGGGGATGGCATGAAGTTCACAGTTCTGTGATCAACAAAACCAAAAATTGTATTCTTC
>ML777246.1:1828616-1853910 GCA_009831015.1 Picea engelmannii | reverse complement strand
GGTTATTATTAACTATTTATTTATAGATTATGAAATAATTAACTCTTGAGCTTAAGAACCTCTTCATAGTGATTCATAAGTTTTATATGGGAGCATTCCCTTAACTAATTATGGAGTGGGTTAAAAATTAGATGAATTTAATTGTAATGAAAATAATTTAAGAGCATCATCTTTTGGGTAATGCATTAAATCAACTTTATGGTTATCATTAACTATTTATTTATTTATTTATGGACTCTCAGATCATTAATTGTTGAGCTTAAAAAATTTCTTCTTTAAAATAACAATCTAATCCATTAAATGTTAAGAGTGTAATGGTACACATAAATGAGTTCCATATTATAGTATTCCCTTAACTAAGGAGTGAGCTAAAATTAAATAAATTTAAACATTTTTTTGTTAGTATTTTTTTTAGAAGGCCAAGTTTTGTTTTTATTTTTTATTTTTTGAAATTTTATGATTTAAGTTTTTTAATGTTACACCTAGCTACCGGGTGTTTAGGCCAAGTGAATTAAAATTTAGATAATTTTAAGTGTAATGAAAAGAATTTAAAAATATATAAGAATATAGACTTTTCAAAAGTTACATTAAATCAACTTTATAATTATTATTAACTATTTATTTATATACTGAAATCATTAACTTAACAAGCTTCTTAGAATTGTCTCATCTTAAATCAAAATATATTAAAAATATAAATGCAACTCCATTATCAAGATGTATTGAAAATATAAAAGCAACTTCTTAATGAATATTTTAATGAATTAAATGTTAAGAGTGCATTGATACACATAAATGAGTTCCATATTGGAGCATTCTCTTAACTAATTATGGAGGGAGTTAAAAATGAGATAATTTAAGTGCAATTGAAAGAATTTAAGAACTCTCACAATACATTAAATCAATTTTATGGTTATTATTTATTTATTTATTTATTTATAGATTATGAGACCATTAACTCTTGAGCTTAAGAACTTCTTCATGGTGATCCCTGAGTTTCACGTGGAAGCATTTCCTTAACTAATTATGGAGTGAATAAATTTAATTATAATAGAAATAATTTAAAAGCATAAACTTTTCAAGAGTGGCAATGCATTAAATCAAATTTATGATTATCATTAACTATTTATTTATTTATTTATGAACTCAAAACATTAATTATTGAGCTTAACAACTTCTTCATGCTCATCCTTGTCTTATTGAAATGTATTATTCATTTCTCACAAAAAAAACTTACTTCTTAAAATAACAATCTAATGTATTAAATGTTAAGAGTGCGATGGTACTCATAAATGAGTTCCATATTAGATTATTATGGAGTGATTTAAAATTAGATAAATTTAATTTTTTTTTTTTTTTGTAATTTTTGAAAATTTCAAGTTTTGTTTTTATTTTTTGAACTTTTATGATTTAAGTTTTTTTATTAAATGAATTAAATTCTTTAAAATAAGGTCAAATTTATTATGAAATTATAACTTTTGGTGAAATTTCTATTATATTTTGAGAATATTTTTAAAGGAAAAACGATTGAGATTGTCCACTTATTAACTCACTTTGTTTATTAATACTTTACTTTTGCAATATATATTATATATTATATTTAATTCATATTTATATATTATATTTGTATATAAGTGTATATTGCATTTAATTCAACACATAGTTGAGAATGCATAATGTTTTCATTCATTTTCACAATATATTATTTGTATATTATATACAATAGTGTTTCTCCTTTTAGGAAATGAAAAGAATTAGAGTGAGTTAATTTTGTACAAAAGGGACCTTTTGTATGGGAAAAAATTTGATAAGAATCCGATAAAAATTTCAAGTATAAGAAAATTTCTATGATGACCAAAAATCCATGTGTGGTGGAACAATGTTCTTAAGGGTTTTTCCCATTTCTGAATCCACTTGGATTGTTAAAAAATGATCAATGTCTCAGATTAATGGGAACTCTAATTCTCTATATCAATAGATTTCAAAAGTTGAAGAGAAGTTAGCTACAAGATTAGATAGCTCTAAAAGAATCTACTAAACAAAAATATATTCATGGTCAAAATGCATTCTGTATTAACAACATTGGTGTAAATACTTGCAAAGTTTGTATACATAAATGAGCTCCATATTGGAGTATTCATTCACACAATTAATAACCTTCTAGAACGGTTGTAATGCTATATTGATTTCAATGTATTGGAGTGTAAATGACATTTAATGTATATTTTACCATATCTTTTCACATTATCCCATTTGAAAAAATAGTGTTTGAACCTTTTGAGAATGAAAAAAATCTGAATCAAAAGACTATCAAAAATTGAAATGAATTCTATGTTATACATGCTCACTTCATGCTCATAAAACATTTGAACTAGAGTTTCCAAAGAACATGAGAAGAAAAAAACAAAGAATCCATGGAAACAACATAAAGGGGCGCCTTTAACTAGCTTTCATCCATGAACACATTTCCACCTACAAATCTATTGTCCATTGTAAGTTGACAGCATTGATGTAAATATATAGGAGCAACGCGCGCTCCATACATAAATGAGCTCCATATTAGGGTTGTGGTGTATCGATTGCAGTGTATCTGAATGTATATTGTATTTAATGTGACAACTAAATACTACTTAGTGTTTAGGCCTCGAGCCATGGAAAGAATTTAAGAGCGTAGACTCTTCAACGGTGGCTATGAATTAAATCAACTTTATGGTTATTACTATGAATTAAATCATGGTTATTGTTAACTATCTAATTACTTTACTTATTTATTTGTGGACTATCAACTCTTATCTTAACAACCTCCACATGATGATCCCTCCCTGCCTCTGAATAGAAATGTGATAAAAATATTAATGTTGATTTTTTTTTTTTTTTTAAACTTATTTTTTAAAATAAAGAAAAATTTCTTATTTTTTAAAAACTTATTGTTTTAAAATGAACATAAAATTTTTATTTTTTTTTAAAAACTTACTATGTAAAATGAATAGAAATGTATTAACAATATGAATGTAGGTTTACTCTTTAAAAAAAACTTATTGCTTAAAATGAACAATTTAATGTCATTAAAACTTACTGTGTAAAATGAACAGAAATGTATTAACAATATGAATGCAGATTTATTCTTTAAAAAACTTAATGCTTAAAATGAACAATTTAATGTCACTAAATGGTAAGGGTACATTGGTATACATAAATAAGGAATATATTGGAGTATTTCTTAACCAATTTTAATTAATTATGAAGTGAGTTAAAATTGAGATAAATTTAAGTGTAATGAATGTATTGGTATACATAAATAAATATCACATTCTAGTATTTTTTAACTAATTTTAATCAATTATGAAGTAGATTAAAATTTAGATAAATTTAAGTGTAATGAAAAGAGTTTAAAAATATATAAGAGTGTAGACTTTTCAAAAGTGACATTAAATCAATTTTATAATTATTATTAACTGTTTATTTATAGACTGAAATCATTAACCTAACAGTCTCCATATGATTATCTTGTCTTAAATCAAAATGCATTAAAAATATAAATGCAACTCCATTATCAAGATGTATTGAAAATATAAATGCAGCTCTATTAATGAACAATTTAATGAACTAAATGTTAAGAGTGCATTGGTACACATAAATGAGTTCCATATTGGAGCATTCTCTTAACTAATTATGGAGCTAGTGAAAAATGAGATAAATTTAAGTGCAATTGAAAGAATTTAAGAACATAGACTTTTCAACTGTGACAATACATTAAATCAACTTTATGGCTATTTTTAACTATTTATTTATAGATTACAAAATAATTAACTCTTGAGCTTAAGAACCTCTTCATAGTGATTCATGAGTTTTATATGGGAGCATTCCGTTAACTAATTATGGAGTGGTTAAAAATTAGATGAATTTAATTGTAATGGAAATAATTTAAGAGCATTATCTTTTGGGCAATGCATTAAATCAACTTTATGGTTATTATTAACTATTTATTTATTTATTTATGGATTGTGAGATCATTAATTGTTGAGATTAAAAAATTACTTCTTAAAATAACAATCGAATGCATTAAATGTTAAGAGTGCAATGGTACACATAAATGAGTTACATATTAGAGTATTTCCCTAACTAAGGAGTGAGCTAAAATTAGATAAATTTAACTTTTTTTGTTAGTATTTTTTTAGAAGGCCTTTTAATATGACAACTAGCTATTGCTAGCTACTATTGAGTGTTTAGGAGAAGTGAATTAAAATTTAGATAAATTTAAGTGTAATGAAAAGAATTTAAAAATATATAAAAATATAGACTTTTCAAAAGTTACATTAAATCAACTTTATAATTATTATTAACTATTTATTTATAGACTGAAATCATTAACTTAACAATCTTCTTAGGATTGTCTTGTCTTAAATCAAAATATATTAAAAATATAAATGCAACTCCATTATCAAGATGTATTGAAAATATAAATACAACTTCTTAATGAATAATTTAATGAATTAAATGTTAAGAGTGCATTTGTACACATAAATGAGTTTCATATTGGAGCATTCTTTTAATTAATTATGAAGGGAGTTAAAAATGAGATAAATTTAAGTGTAATTGAAAGAATTTAAGAACATAGACTTTTCAACTTTGACAATACATTAAATCAATTTTATGGTTATTATTTATTTATAGATCATGAGACCATTAACTCTTGAGCTTAAGAACTTCTTCATGGTGATCTCTGAGTTTCATATCTGAGCATTCCCTTAACTAATTATGGAATGAATGAATTTAATTATAATAGAAATAATTTAAGAGCATAAACTTTTCAACATTGACATTAAAACAACTTTATGGTTATAATTAACTGTTTATTTATTTATTTATGGACTCAAAACATTAATTGTTGTTGATCTTAACAACTTCTTCATGCTCATCTATACCTCTCTATTGAAACGTATTATCCATTTCTTAAAAAAAACTTACTGCTTATAATAACAATCTAATGTATTAAATGTTAAGAGTGCAATGGTACACATAAATGAGTTCCATATTACAGTATTATGGAGTGATTTAAAATTAGATAAATTTAACTTTTTTTTTTGTTAGTAATTTTTGAGAAGTTCATGTTTTGTTTTTATTTTTTATTTTTTGAAATTTTATGATTTAAGTTTTTTTATTAAATGAATTAAATTCTTTAAAATAAAGTCCAAGTTATTATGAAACTACAAATTTTCGTGAAATTTCTATTATATTTTGAGAATATTTTTTAAGGAAAAATGATTAAGATTTTCTACTTATTAACTCACTTTGTTTATTAATACTTTGATTTTGCAGTATATATTATATATTATATTTAATTCATATTTATATATTATATTTGTATAAAAGTGTATATTCAATTTAATTCAACACATAGTTGAGAATGCATACTGTTTTCTCTCATTTTCACAATGTATTATTTGTATATTATAGAAAGTAGTGTTTCTCCTTTTAGGAAATGAAAAGAATTAGAGTGATCTAATTTTGTACAAAATGGACCCTTTGTATGGGCAAAAATTTGATAAGAATCCGATAAAAATTTAAAGTATAAGAAAAATTCTACAATGATCAAAGATCCATGTGTGGTGGAACAATGTTCTTAAGGGTTTTTCCCAATTTTGAATTCACTTGGATTGTTAAAAAATTGATCAATGTCTCGAATTGATGGGAGCTCTAATTCTCTATATCAATAGATTCCAAGAGTTGAAGAGAAGTTAGCTATAAGATTAGATGGCTCTAAAATAATCTACTAAACAAAAATATATTCATGGTCAAAATGCATTCTATATTAGCAACATTGGTGTAAATACTTGCAAAGTTTGTGTACATAAATGAGCTCCATATTGGAGTATTCATTCACACAATTAATAAACTTCTAGAATGGTTGTAATTCTACATTGATTTCAATGTATTCGAGTGTAAATGACATTTAATGTATATTTTTACCATTCCTTTTCACATTGTCCCATTTGAAAAAATAGTGTTTGGACCTTTTGGGAATGAAAAGAATCTAAGCCAAGAGACTATCAAAGGTTGAAATGAATTCTATGTTATGCATTCTCACTTCATGCTCATGGAGCATTTGAACTAGGGTTTCCAAAGGACATGGGAAGAAGGAAGCAAAGAATCCATGGAAACAACATAAAGGGGCACATTTAACTAGCTTTCATCCATGAGCGCATTTCCACCTACAAATATATTGGCCATTTTAGTAAAGGTTCCTTTATTGAGCGAACCAATTCTCTAATACAAAGAAACAAATATATATATTCAAGAAGATAGTTTTATAAAGCCGGGGGAAAACAACTCAATGTATCAATGTAAGTTCATGAAGAGATTGGATGTAACATCCCACTCTGGCGCACTGAGAAAACTTATTCTTTGAGGACACTTGCTCACAAGTGATCCATACTATTATGATATTAAAACATTTGTCCTTGATTATGATGCGTTATGGTAGATGACATGATGTTTTACTGCATTGAACTAGAGGGGTGCTATTGACTCAGTTTTACTGAGTGTGTAGGGTTTTGGACCTTGAGGATGCAGAGGCATCGACGAAACCCCTTGGACTTCGGATCGAGTTAGGGAGTGTGCTATTGGGGTTTGATTGTTTTACTGTGATTTTAGTACATTTGATTAGATGATATGATGCGGACATGTTCTGACACGATTGTTGATGATGCAGGCCGACGATATCTTGCCGACTAGACTCACATATGGAGTAAAGGGGCCACACACGACTACCAGAGAGGTTGAGGGAGAGGTGTGGACAACAGCCCTGCCACAGCCTACTAGCACTCCCGCCATGGCTCGAACTGCAGGTTAACGATTACCTAGTTCGAGAGGACCCACAATGCCATGAAGGAAGACTGCGACAGTCGCTCACGATGATTCTAAGGGGCACGCAACAAGGTGGGGGCCTTATTCCTTAGAAGCCCTTAGTCTCCCACAAGTTCACCTGGCGGAGTGTTGACTCCAGGTGTTATTGATGACTACCAATCAGTCAAGAGGCGAGTGGAACCCTTGGAGCATGTGGTGCGTCTTGAAGGGCACGTCGCGCAAAAGAAACATAAGAGGCAAGTGGCACCCTTGGAGAATGTAGTGCATCCTAAAGGGCACGTTGCGCAAAGGAACAAATGAGGCGAGTGGCACCCTTGGAGCACCTAGTGCATCCTGAAGGGCACGTTGCGTTGATGATGATAGAGGGAGAAACCTAGATGGCCTTAAGACAGACAACGCATTAATAAATTTTAAAACAACTTCCCTAAATAAATGTCGCCGAGTTCATAATCTAAGTTATAAGTCTAAAGCTTCTCTAGGGGTAAAATTTTGTCTACCCTTAAGAAAATATACCTTATAAAAATAATATAATAAAATTTAAACTAAAAACCACTTAAGTAATAGTTTTGGTCTTCATAAAAATTTTTGGGGTAAAATGAAGAGAGTAAAAATTTAATTAAAATCAGTGGATATAAAATGTCAAAAAGAAATTATTTTATTTTAACTTTTGATAATTTCAAAAGGTACTAAATTAATAATAAAAATAAAAAGAGGATAAATTGCACAACTATATTTTCTAGCTCTAATAAAAAAAGGGAATGAAGGAAATGTAAAAGTTAGGAATTTAGGGAAAGGAGGTAACCTAAAGAGGGAAAGAGGGGAACTCATGGTAAAAAGCAAGAGGTCAACTTAGTAAAGAATCTGCAATTAAGAACCTTCTAAATTGAACTAAATTAGCAACTTCATTTTAGGGAAAGTCTTTAAAACCTGTAAGGGAAACTAGGGACACCTAGGAGTAAATTTAGGAGTAACTCTAGGTGGGTGAGGGGAATCAGACAATTTAATAAATTAAAGAAAATAATTATTGGAGTAATGTGGGGGATGAATGACACTTGTACGATGGAGAATTTTTAGAAGATTTTTATTTTAAAACTTAAATTAAATGAGATTAGGGAAAGATGGGAAGTTCTAAAACTCTATAAAAGAGAGGAAGGAGGAGGAAGAAGCGGATCGTCTTTTAGCGTAACGTTACGCTGTCGGATTAGTGACTTGATTGATTTACTTGTGGAGAGTTGGGATTTCCCAGCTCGGATAGGAGTGGTAGCTCGGCCTTGTGAGGCGAGCTGGGAGCTAGACATACCATCTAGATAGTGTGTGGCCCCTTTGTGGATCAGGGGGATAAGGGGGAAGCAGAGTACCCCTAGCATTGGCTGGGAGGTACCGGTGAGGTCTTGACGATCGACGAGTGGGAGAGGCACAGAGCGTGAGGACGACATTCAAAGCAAGCGAACAGACAACGATAAGCATTTATGTTGATTGATAGAATGTGGTAGGATGTATGATTAGGATCTGCATGTGTATTGAGTAGGTAGCTGATTGTCTAGTTTTATGACATTGAAATTTTAATTATGGAAAAGTTTCTTTAATACTGCGTTCAAATCGCTGGATACGTTTATCGTTGCTTGTTATATATTTGCTAGATGAATCATCTTGGTGTTGCATTACCTCCATATCTTAACTCTGTGTTTTCTATGAATGGGCCTTATGACTGCGAAATTTTTCTGCACGTTAATATATGATGAGTGTTATCTTGAGCTTCACCCTTTGTTTTTGTGTTTGCTTCCCATTTATTCTAGTCTGCGTTTCATTTTTGGGGTGTTGGGCTGGAATTATCACCTTGACCTCTGTAAATTTTGATGGCTATCTTATCCTGTGGGATGCAATTTTAGAGTTGTTCATTTCCCACTGCTGGTACGCATTCTTGGGTGGAAAACGAAATTTATAATAAGAAAATATAATAAAAAATATATATATATAAATCAAAAACTTCTCTTTAAGTCAATGATTTCACTCTTCACGATCATCTCCTTTATTTGCAACCTTGCACAGCGTAATCCTCATTGTTGGCGTTCTAACTCCGCGCGACCACCAACTCTCTAGTGATGCGTTTGCCCTGTGTGTACATCCCCTTATAGTAGTGATCCGTTGCTCTTATTCTAGATTCATTCGGCTGGTGCCAGGCAGTAGGCGAAGTGGAAATCTGTTGCCCATGCTTGAATTCGTTGCCTATACCTGGTAGTAAGCAACTCTGTCATGCCCTCTTTTTATTTACGAATTTTTCGCTCCAAGATTTTAGCGAGTTCGTTTTTAAAAAGAAAAATTTATTGTATATCAATCGGGGTCCTAGACTGTCAGTGTTGAGGCTATTTGACCTTCATACGCACAACCACTCTCTACCCTGTTGCAACCACCTCATGCATGAAGCATGGTTTATACCAACATGACATGTGACTTCACCAGGACGCCAACTACCACTCGTGCTTTAAGGTGATGTTTTGTTTTAATTCCTACCAATTTCCTGAATTATTTTTGGCAGTGAAATTTCTGGGTTTGTTAGCAGTCTAAGGCAATGAACAGAGTAGATGTGACATCATTTTTCCTTGTCCCCAACCACTTGACCCTGGCGACTGAGTTACTACTTTTTTGTGTTAAAATAATCGCTAGATGACAGACCTGTTATTTTCCTGAACTTAAGGCTACAATGATGATAATCCCTGGCATGGTTATGTTTTTTATAAAAAGGGTATAATATAAATTATTGTATTGCAAATTAACACTAGCCATTTCTTTTATGATGACAACACGATGTATTTATGCTTGCCGAAAGCGTTTTAATCCATAGTCCTTCCCGTATCTTTTATTTCAGTAAATCAGGTTACTCCAGATGGCAGTAATTTACCTTAACCCTTATGGTAGTCGATCCTTAATTGTTAACCGTAACGATCCACCTTTTAGTTAATGCCTTACTGAGGTGATTGGCGGGTAAGAATGCGGTTGGATTTAATTGGATTTAGATGTCAGATTGATCTTGATTTGAGCTTCAATATTTAATTGCAACCTTCTATTTATAAAGGGATGTTTCGAGGTTTTACTTTTTCAATCGATGAAAATAAGAAATGCATGGTGGAATCCCTTTCCGAAGGTTGTATTTTGTCAATGGAATTAAGCCAACTTGAGTTCTTAATTGCATGATTTAAATAAGATCCAATCTTCCTTAAAATCCTTACAGATATGTAAGTCAGCTTATAATTTATCTTAATTAATTACTAAATTCAGATTTATTTTCTTATAGTTCTTTTAATGGTTGTAGGTTAGCTTGGGGTTCTTCCTTAAATTTTCTGTATGATTGAATCCCTTATACCTTAATTGGGCGTGTAAGGTGGAATTGATGTCTTTATGTACTATTTAAAAAGATTGGGATCTTCTTATGGTACCTTGTAGCTAGAATGTAAATTAGCATTGAAGCCTTACATATGGTTGATAGGTGTTGGTCTTTTAATTCTGTTAATGTATGTATAAAGCAGCCCTTACTTCCATTCATTGTTCATTTAGTTGATATTTTATGATTACCTTGAAAAAAAAATGGACATGCAATTTGGTATCGAATTCTTAATTTATCACTTAAGTAAGATAAATCATTTCCTTATGATACATAGTGAGCTACTTAGGAGTTGTATTTGTTACATGAGTCAAGTGACTCGATAAGTGACGCTTGACTTGAATGAACCTAATTATAACAAGTTACTAATCTTGATTAGAAGAGTTTTACATCAATTCAAATTTGTAGTTATGCTCCTGTGTTTCTTGCTAATCTTCATGTATTATCCTTTTTCTCATTGTTTTTAAATATCGCGTAATGGATTGATTAATCTTTGTAGATTATTTTATTGCATCATGAGGAATTGCAGGTTATGTATGGTTGATAGTATAGTCTTGATTTGACGCTTATGATGGGATTGAGGGGATGTAGACACCTCCATCTTCCTTAGAACAGTCGCCAACCCTGAGACCTTAAATGGTTAAAATCGATGGGAACCTGGGCTTGAGCATTGCTTATGTGTCTTAGAGGTCCTAACCATTGCAGGGTAGGACGAGCAAGCAATTAGTCTTATATTTTTGTCGGTTGATTGTTGTTCATTACTGGCAGAGGTTGATGTGCGTCTTAGACCTTTATGTTGATATCATAGTTTCATGCGTCTTGATTCATTTTCATGTGGCGACGTAGAGTATATGTCTTGTTACCCTTGTACACACGCACAGGCAAACATTTTTGCACTTGTTATGAGAGGTTGATGTCATGATGAATGGGAGACATGTTACATATGGTATCAGAGCGGGTTCAACCCGTGACTTGGGATTACTACGGCTTTCATTGGCATGATTTGATTATACTATTGCTAATCGAGTGGATTGTGTGTGTGCAGGTAATCATGGTTAGAGGACTCCACAGGGGTAGACAACGGGGTGCTAGGGGAGGAGGTGCGACGCCTCTAGTAGCATCCACACCTGAGGGGTCTAATCCCCGAGGAGACGAGCAGGTTCTCGGATAGGAGCATATAGCAGTTGGCGATGTAGTCAGGATGATAAGATCTTTTCAGCGCATGTCTAAGGCACTGATCATCCATTTGGACAGAGATGAGGCCAGAGCATCGATGCCCACTAAGGTTCCGCCACGCACAATGACCGTTACTGGTAGCATTCATCGTGAACCTGAGAAGGTAAAATTTCCTGAGTTCTTTGGTGCCCTGGATGGCGCAACCGTTGAGGCATGGTTGGAGAACATGGTGATGTGCTTCGCACTTCGTGATTATACCTCCAACATGAAGGTCTGCATGGCGGTTTTCCAACTAAAGGGGAGCGCTCTTCTATGGTGGAAGACACTCCTACCACAGCTGAACATGGTCGTCGAAGACGTGTCATGTGAACTGTTTGAGGAACGGTTCTGAGAGAGGTACCTTTCCAAGGAGTTCATAGAGTGTCAACTCAACGATTTCAATGCCTTATGAAAGGTAGGTCGTACGATGCCTGAGTACGAGGCCTGTTTTATGGAGCTACATCGATACGCTCTGCACCTTAACACTGAAAAAATTAAGGTCAACAGGTTCATGTTCGGCCTTAATGACAGCCTGCATGCAATGGTTAGGATTTTGATGCCTCAAACCTTGCATGATGCCATCCAGAAGGCCCTCATAGTAGAGGAGGAGCTTATTAGTGGGGGTCAGACCAGGACTCCAGCGAGACCAGCAGGGCAGGTTTCATCTGGAACATAGCAGCACTAGACACCAACGCGACATATGTTGGGATATTGTGGCTTCCAGAGGGGATCCACTTTCACTACACCCTGGTGACCGCCGCCTCAGCAGCGGACACCTTATCGGGGACCATAGCATCAACAACAACGCCGCTCGTAGCAGCAATAGTTTAGGCCTTTTCAGCAGAATAGACCAGGGTTCCAGGCCGGTGGGTCGTCATCTTCTACTTCGGGTACTAGGACTACTGGGCCGAAGAAGGGGTGTTGGATGTGTGGGGAGCCACACTATCATCACGACTGTCCTGTGGAGAGGACCAGAGCGTCCAGATCAGCAGGACCCACTACTATGGGAGATATAGGCAAGGCCCATCGGATTCATGCAACGGTGAATAACCGCCAGGCAGAGCACCATTCGACTGTGCTCGAGACGACAGGTACTGTCGCTGACCAGACCCTTAGTATTTTGATAGATCCTGGTGCTACTGAGAGTTTCATTTCTGGTGCAGCACTAAAAAGGATTAAGGTAAAGGAAGTCGAACAAGATGAGTTTAGCTTCATAGAGATGGCTTTGGGAGCCAAACAGAAGGTTGGAGGAAAGGTTACGGGCTGTGCCTTTAACCTGGGAGAGATTGTCACAAGGGCCAACCTGTACGTCACGAACCTAGGATCTTATGATGTCGTAATTGGTATGGATTGGTTGGAATCACATGAGGTGATGATCAACTATAAGACAAAATGATTGAGCTTGGTCGATGATGAGGGACAAAGGCATGTGATTGTAGGCCGAAACCAGGGAGTTTCCCTAAGTCTCATCTCTTCCTTACAGTTATAGAAGAGTATGCGCAAGGGGTGCAAGCTTTATGTGATCCTTGCGTTAAATGAGAAGGGAGTAGCGAAATTTCTAGAACACCTTTCGGTGGTGAGAGAGTTTGCGGATGTATTTTCGAAAAAGTTACCTGGGATGCCACCGGAGAGAGAGTTGGAGTTTACCATAGACCTAAAACCAGGGTCTGAACCGATAGAAAGAATGCCTTATAGGATGTCGACCCCGAAGTTACAAGAGTTAAAAATGAAACTGAAGGAGTTGTTGGACCTAGGACTGATACGTCCTAGCGTGTCACTGTGGGGTGCACCGGTTATTTTCATACAAAAGAAGGACGGATCATGGAGGATTTTCATTGACTACCATCAATTGAACAAGGCCACAGTCAAGAATCAGTATCCCTTGCCGAGAATTGATGATCTGTTCGATCAAATGAAGGGTGCGACGGTGTTCTCCAAGATCGATTTACAATCAGGGTATCACCAGTTGTGGATCAAGGAGGATGAAGTCCCTAAGATCACCTTTAAGATGAGGTTTGGACATTACAATTTTACTGTTTTACCATTTGGACTGACAAACACCCCAGGAGTATTTATGATTTTGATGAATGGGGTGTTCCGCGAGTACTTGGACAAGTTCGTCCAAGTATTCATTGACGATATTTTGATTTACTCTCGTACGATGGAGGAGCATGACGAGCACTTGCACTTGGTACTACAGTGTCTGTGAGAGCACAAATTGTATGGGAAATTGTCCAAATGCTCTTTTTATCAATCGAAGATTCACTACTTAGGGCATGTCATCTCTGGCTAAGGTATCGTTGTGGATCCAGCCAAGGTCGAGGCTATTATGGAATGGCCTGCGCCAACGAATTTCATGGAAGTGCGTAGATTTATGGGTTTAGTAGGATACTATCGATGGTTTGTCGAGGGATTTTCGAAGATAGCAAATCTGATCATGAAATTGCAGAAGAAAAACAAGAAGTTCGTTTGGACCGAGAAATGCGCGGAAGCATTTCGGAGGCTTAAAAAGTTGTTGAAAAAAACGCCAATACTAAAGGTCCTTGACATGGACGCATACTTCTTGGTATGCACAGACGCATCCAAGGAAGGCTTAGGCAGAGTCTTGATGCAAGACGAACAAGTGATTTCTTACATTTCAAGGAAACTGAGAAGGCATGAGGAGAACTACGCGACGCACGATTTGGAGTTATTAGCCATCATATATGCCTTGAAGGTTTGGAAACACTACCTTGTTGGATGAAAATTTGAACTAAAGACTGATCATTGTGGACTACAACACATTTTTACGCAAAGCGACCTGAACGCGCAACAATGAGGTTGGTCGAAATTGCTTAGCGAGTACGACTTTGAGATTACTTACATAAAGGGAACAGTGAACCAAGTGGTGGATGCTTTGATTTGAAGGCCACGCATATTTTCGGTGTTGCCTCTTCAGACGAATCTACGTGAAAAGATTCTAAATTTACAGTGTGACGACGACTGGTACAAAGAGGTTGAGGGCTTTATTGGACAAAACACAATGATGGTGCCACAATATGAGGGATTTTCATTTGATAGCGATGGGTTATTGAGGTTTAGAAGTCGTATTTATGTACGGCCAAATGACGAGTTAAGGATGTTGATCCTGAGCGAGGCTCATAGAGCAGTTTACATGGCTCACCCGGGAGTCACGAAGATGAGGGTAGACCTTAAACCCTTATTCTTCTGGAAGGGAATGAAGTCCGACATAGTCAACTATGTGGCCAGATGTCTAGAGTGTCAGTAGGTAAAGGAAAAACATAGACAACCAACAAGATTACTACAACCGCACGCTATTTCGAAATCGAAATGGGAGGTTATTTCAATGGATTTTATTGTTGGATTGCCACTGAGGACAAGGAGACATGACTCGATTTTCGTAGTAGTAGACACTCTGACGAAGAGTGCTCACTTTATTCCTGCGCATATGACGTATCAGGCACCTGACATAGCTAGATTTTTCGTCAGTGAGATTGTGAGGCTGCATGGCATTCCTAAGAGGATTATGTCCGATCGAGGATCAGTGTTTACTAGACGATTTTGGACAAGTTTCCAAGAGGCCTTGGGAACCCAACTTAACTTTAGTACTGCGTATCACCCCGAGACTGACGGATAGACCGAACGAACGAACCAGACCTTGGAGGACATGTTGCGCATGTATGTGATGGACCAACAAAAGCGTTGGGAAGAACTCTTTCCTCTAGTAGAGTTCACTTACAACAACAATTACCAAAGCACCACTAAAATGACGCCTTTCGAGTTTCTTTACGGGCGACTGTGTCGGACGCCCTTGAGTTGGGATCAGCTTGAGGATAGGGTCCTGGTGGGACCATAAGTGATCCAAGAAATGGAAGAGAAAATGGAAACCATAAGTCAAAGGATTGAAGAAGCGCAGGATCGACAAAAGAGTTATTTCGATGCGCATCGAGTCAACCGTAGTTACAAGGTCGGCGATAGAGTCTTCTTGTGGGTTAAACCACATAAGAGTTCGATCAAGTTTGGAAAGGGAGCTAAAATCTCTCCTAGGTTCATGGGACCTTTCAAGATTGTGGAGAGAAAGGGGCACGTGGCCTATCAACTAGCCTTGCCTGATTCTTTGAGGCATATGCACGATGTTTTTCATGTATCTGTTTTGAGACATTATATTAGTGATCCTACACATGTGATTGACATGCGTTCCTTGCAAGTATCAGACAAGGGAGTGCTCACAGCTGATCCAGTCCACATCTTAGATCATCGTGTTCGACAGTTATGACGTCGAACGATAGACTAGGTCAAGGTACAGTGGGACAATTATAGTCCGCACTCGACGACCTGGGAGGACGCATATGATATGCGCCAATAGTTTCCATTTTTGTTTGATAGATAGACATATGATACTGTGATACACTTATTTCAACATTTATATTTTGAAACTTCGGGACGAAGTTTAGACCAAGAGGGGGTGTATGTAACATCCCGCTCTAGCGCACTGAGAAAACTTATTCTTTGAGGACACTTGCTCGCAAGTGATCCAGACTATTATGATATTAAAACATTTGTCCTTGATTATTATGCGTTATGGTAGATGACATGATGTTTTCCTGCATTGACCTAGACAGGTGCTATTGACTCAATTTTACTGATTGTGTAGGGTTTTGGACCTTGAGGATGCAAAGGCATCGACGGAACCCCTTGGACTTCGGATCGAGTCAGGGAGTGTACTATTGGGGTTTGATTGTTTTACTGTGATTTTAGTACATTTGATTAGATGATATGACGTGGATACGTTCTGACACGATTGTTGATGATGCAGGCTGATGATAGCTTGCTGAACAGACCCACATATGGAGTAAAGGAGCCACACATGACTATCGGAGAGGTTGAGGGAGAGGTGTGGACAACAACCCTACCACAACCTACTAGCACTCCCGTCGTGGCTCAAACTGTAGGTTAACGATTACCTATTTCGAGAGGACCCATGATGCCGTGAGGGTAGACTGTGACAGTCGCTCACGATGTTTCTAAGGGGCACGCAATAAGGTGGGGGCCTTATTCCTTAGAATCCCTTAGTCTCCTACAAGTTCATCTTGTGGAGTGTTGACTCCAAGGGTTATTGATGTCTACCAATCAGTCAAGAGGCGAGTGGCACCCTTAGAGCACGTGGTGCGTCCTGAAGGGCACGTTGAGCAAAAGAAACACAAGAGGCAAGTGGCACCCTTGGAGCACGTAGTGCATCCTGAAGGGCACGTCACACAAAGGAACAGATGAGGCGAGTGGCACCCTTGGAGCACATAGTGCGTCCTAAAGGGCATGTTGCATTGATGATGATAGAGGGAGGAACCTAGATGGCTCTTAGATAGACAACACATTAATAAATTTAAAAAAAACTTCCCTAAATAAATGTCACCGAGTTCAGAATCTAAGTTCTAAGTCTAAAACTTCTCTAGGGGTAAAATTTTGTCTACCCTTAAGAAAATATACCTTATAAAAATAAAATAATAAAATTTAAACTAAAAACCACTTAAGTAATAGTTTTGGTCTTCATAAATTTTTTTGGGGTAAAATGAAGAGAGTAAGAATTTAATTAAAATCAGTGGATATAAAATATCAAGAAGAAATTAATTTATTTTAACTTTTGATAATTTCAAAAGGTACTAAATTAATAATAAAAATAAAAAGAGGATAAATTACACAACTATCTTTTCTAGCTCTAATAAAAAAAGGGAATGAAGGAAATGTGAAAATTAGGAATTTAGGGAAAGGAGGTAACCTAAAGAGGGAAAGAGGGGAACTCATGGTAAAAACAAAGAGGTCAACTTAGTAAAGAATATGCAATTAAGAACCTTCTAAATTGAACTAAATTAGCAACTTCATTTTAGGGAAAGTCTTTAAAACCTGTAAGGGAATCTAGGGACACCTAGGAGTAAATTTAGGAGTAACTCTAGGTGGGTGAGGGAAATAAGACAATTTAATAAATTAAAGAAAATAATTATTGGAGGAATGTGGGGGATGAATGACACTTGTACGATGGAGAATTTTTAGAATATTTTTATTTTAAAACTTAAATTAAATGAGATTAGGGAAAGATGGGAAGTTCTAAAACTCTATAAAAGAGAAGAAGGAGGAGGAAGAAGGGGATCGACTGTTAGCGTAACGTTACGCTGCCGAATTAGTGACTTGACTGATTTACTTGTGGTGAGTTGGGATTTCCCAGCTCAGATGGGAGTGGTAGCTCGGCCTTGCGAGGCGAGCTGGGAGCTAGACGTACCATCTGGATAGTGTGTGTCCCCTTTGCGGCTCGAGGGGCTAAGGGGGAAGCATAGTACCCCTAGCGTTGGCTGGGAGGTACCGGTGAGGTCTCAACGGTTGACGAGTAGGAGCGACACGGAGCATGCGGACGACACTCGGAGCAAGTGAACAGGCCACTGTACGCATTTCTATTGATTGATAGAATGTGGTAGGATGTATGATTAGGATTGGCATGTGTATAGAGTAGGTAGTTGATTGTTTAGTTTTATGACCTTGAAATTTTAATTATGGCAAAGTTTCTTTAATGCTGCATTAAAATCGTTGGATAAGTTTATCGTTGCTTGTTATATATTTGCTAGATGAATCAACTTGGTGTTGCATTACCTCCTTCGTATCTTAACTCTGTTCTTACTATGAATGGCCCTTATGATTGCGAAATTTTTCTGCGCGTTGATATCTGATGAGTGTTATCTTGAGCTTCGCCCTTTTTTGTGTGTTTGCTTCCCATTTATTCTAGTCTGCATTTCATTTCTGGAGTGTTGGGATGGAATTGTCACCTTGACCTCTGCAAATTTTTATGGCTATATTATCCTATGGGATGCAATTTTAGAGGTGTTCGTTTCCCACTGTTGGTACGCATTCTTGGGTGGAAAAAGAAATTTATAATAAGAAAATATTATAAAAAAGAAAATATAAAAATCAAAAACTCCTCTTTAAGTCATCGATTCCACTCTACACGATCATCTCTTTTATTTGCAACCTTGCACAACATAATCCTCACTGTTGGTGTTCTAACTCCGCGCGACCACCAACTCTCTAGTGATGCATTTTCCCTATGTGTACATCCCCTTATAGTAGCGATCCATTGCTCTTATTCTAGATTCGTTTAGATGGTGCTCGGTGGTAGGAGGAGTGGAAATCCATTGCCCATGCTTGATTTCATTGCCTATACCTGGCAGCAAGCGACTCTGTCATGCCCTCTTTTTATTTATGAATTTTTGCTCCAAGATTTCAGCGAGTTCATTTTTAAAAAGAAAAATTTATTGTATATCCAGTCGGGGTCCTAGACTATCAGTGTTGAGGCTATTTGACCTTCATACGCGCAACCCCTCTCTACCCTATTGTAGCCACCTCATGCATTAAGCATGGTTTAGACCAACGTGGCATGTGACTTCACCAGGACGCCAACTGCCACTCGTGCTTTAAGGTGGCATTTTGTTTTAATTCCTTCCGGTTTCCTGAATTATTTCTGGTAGTGAAATTTTTGGTTTTGTTAGCAGTCTAAGGCACTGAACAGAGTAGATGTGAAATCCTTGTTCCTTGTACCCAACCACTTTACCTTGGCATCTGAGTTACTACTTTTTTGTGTTAAAAAAATCGCTAGATGACAGACCTGTTATTTTCCTGAACTTAAGGCTACAACGATGATAATCCCTGACATGGTTATGATTTACAAAAAAATGGTATAATATAAATTATTTTATTGCAAATTAATGGCAACCATTTCTTTTATGATGACAACATGATGTATTTATTCTTGCCGAAAGCATTTTAACCCATATTCCTTCCCGTATCTTTTATTTCAGTAAATTGGGTTACTCCAGATGGCAATAATTTACCTTAACCCTTATGGAAGTCGATCCTTAATTGTTAACCGTAGCGATCCACCATTTAGTTAATGCCTTATTGAGGTGATTGGCAGGTAAGAATGCGGTTGGATTTAATTGGATTTAGATGTCAGTTTGATCTTGATTTGAGCTTCAGTATTTAATTGCAACCTTCTATTTATAAAGGGATGTTTCCAGGTTTTACTTTTTCAATCAATGAAAATAAGAAATGCATGGTGGACTCCCTTTCCGAAGGTTGTATTTTGTCAATGGAATTAAGCCAACTTGAGTTCTTAATTGCATGATTTAAATAAGATCCAATCTTCCTTAAAATCCTTATAGATATGTAAGTGAGCTTATAATTTATCTTAATTAATTACTAAATTCAGATTTATTTTCTTATAGTTCTTTTAATGGTTGTAGGTTAGCTTGGGGTTCTTCCTTAAATTTTCAGTATGATTGAATCCCTTATACCTTAATTGGGCGTGTAAGGTGGCATTGATGTCTTTATGTACTATTTAAAAAGATTGGGATCTTCTTATGGTACCTTGTAGCTGGAATGTAAATTAGCATTGAAGCTTTACATATGGTTAATAGGTGTTGGTCTTTTAATTCTGTTAATGGATGTATAAATCAACCCTTACTTCCATTCATTGTTCATTTAGTTGATCTTTTATGATTACCTTGAAAAAAAAATGGGCATGCACTTTGGTATCGAATTCTTAATTTATCACTTAAGTAAGATAAATCATTTCCTTATGATACATAGTGAGCTACTTAGGAGTTGTAATTGTTACATGAGTCAAGTCACTCGATAAGTGACGCTTGACTTGAATGAACCTAATTATAACAAGTTACTAATATTGATTAGAAGAGTTTTACATCAATTCAAATTTGTAGTTATTCTCTTGTGTTTCTTGCTAATCTTCATGTATTATCCTTTTGCTCATTGTTTTTAAATATCGTGTAATGGATTGATTAATCTTTGTAGATTATTTTATTGCATCATGAGGAATTGAAGGTTATGTATGGTTGATAGTATAGTGAGTATTTGACGCTTATGATGGGATTGAGGGGATGTAGACACCTCCATGTTCCTCAGAACAGTCGCCAGCCTTAAATGGTTAAAATCGATGGGAACCTGGGCTTGAGCATTGCTTATGTGTCTTGGAGGTCCTAACCATTACAGGGTAGGATGGGTGGGCAATTAGTCTTATATTTTTGTCGGTTGATTGTTGTTCATTGCTGGCAGAGGTTGATGTGCGTCTTAGACCTTTATGTTGATATCACACTTGCATGCGTCTTGATTCATCATCATGTGGCGATGCAGAGTATATGTCTTGTTACCCTTGTACACACGCACAAAAAAAAAAATTTGCACTTGTTATGAGAGGTTGATGTCATGAAGAACGGGAGACCTGTTACATTGGAGGAATTCCATACAGTGCAGTTAAATCATTCCCTTATGAGGAAAAGCACTCTCTCCTTTCATAAACAAGAATTGGTAAGACATTTCATACAGCCCTAGTATTGACCAAAACAAATTGGACTTTGGATTTCACTAAAAAGAATAACCCTCATCAAAGGTATGATTCAAATGCACTTTTGTAATTTAGGGGATAATTTAATTTCTTTTTTGAAGAAAAGGAAAATAGAGACCTCATCTTCCTAGGTAAAACCTAATTCATGGAATCATGAGGAATGTAACTCAATAAGTAGTCCTTTGAATTTCACCCAAAATCATATACCCCCCACTCTTGTCTAGTCTAGGTGTGCCTCCATTGTTGGGTATGTATTATATTCTTTGCATGTGTGTGTGTGGGCGTGTCAGATTTGACAATTGCGTTTGACAATACCTCTAGTAGTGTTCCTTGTGTCGTGTGCATCGGGCGCTTCCTAGAGTGGTCCTAGGGGGGGCAGGTATGACCCCCATTGGTTACGTGTAGCATTCGGGGTAGCATCCTGATCTTTTTTTTTGGGCGTTTTTTCTATTTTAGCGCATTTTTCTATTTTTAGCGGTTTTCTAAATTAATCCCGGATTAAGGGATTAGGGTTTTTGTATCTACAAAATACCTATTTTTTTTTTATATATATTGTATGGTGAATGGTGAAATTAATACAATGAAACGTTGAAAGGTTTTCTCCCGGCTAAGGGTTTTCTGTATAAATCTTTGTGTACTATGTGTATGAGCCATTGATTAATTTCTGTTTTTCTTAATAATTTGTATGCACTTCTTTACTTCACAGGTTTAAAAATTACATCCATCACCTCCCCTTGGTCCTTTGGGATGACAAATTCCTTTTGAATATAATCAGAAAACTTAGATGCTTCATCAACAAATCCTTGCCTAAAAAGGGCCTCCTTTCTTGTGGCAAACTCTATGTTAAATTGGATCTCGAGTGCAAGCTTCTAGAAGTAAAGAGACTGAAGGTTAGTGATTGGAGTCACATCAAAACTTGGGATCATGAACAACTATGATTTAAACGTATTGGATGTTATGATTATGGGAAATTTTCCCAAGAATTCCCAAAGAATCCAAAAAAGGAGGCCATGCAAGATCCCCCATCTCCTTAAATCCCAACTCCATCCTATATAAACCATCGTCCCTTGCTTCCCTTCCTATCAATGCCCTTCTTTCCCCTACAAAACAAACTATTTGCAACGCTTAGATTTTTAGTTGTCTATTAGGGGGGATATGTCACTTCTCACTACTTATCCTTCTTTTATTCAAGAACCAATTCATGCTTCCTCCCCACTCCCCCCCTCTCCTCCCATACCATTACCATCCTCTTGGATTTAATGTAGGTTCTCAACCCTCCTTCAATTAGTCTCCCATCTTACCATATTCTATAGAGTGGATCCCTTCCAACCAATTTCCTTGGTATCCCATCCTAATCACCTTCTCATACCCTCTCTCACTCACTCTCACCAGACCTCAAATTTGGGATCCATTATGGAATAGATAAGGAATATAACATCAATGAAAATACCGAAAATAATGCATGAAGTTTGCAAAGAAAATTGAAGGGGGGAAAGATAATATATGTAAAGTTCTTGGGATTCAATGTATTATACCCAATACCCTCACTGAAGTTTGAGGAAATGGGGTACTTATTGAAACCACCAATTTCACTCCAAATTTGTTTCTATGGTACCTTCATCATTATCCTACTATTAATTAATTAACACATGCATGCATGCCAATGAAAACTTATATGCAAGAATGATTAATAATTCAATCAACAATGGAACCATAAATTATAATTGCAGGATTACAGATGCAAACAAGACTGAACAAAATGAAAATTAATAAAATCAATAATATGAATGACATTGATTCAACACAATTCACAGATACATTCATGAACACTTATCTATCTAGAAATTTCCAACCAACTAACTACAGAACAAGGAAATTCCACCCAATTATAGGCTCCGTGTTGAATTGATTCTCTCTGCAATAGAGAACAACCCCAAGTTGAGGATATGAATCAACAAGAGTGAAATATTCCTATGTTTTCTTCTAACTATCTTCTCACAACCCAATTCTCAGGTTCACATTTAATCACCATTCCTATAGTAGTCCCAATTGACAACCCTCTTTCCTCATCATTAAATGGTAAGAGTGTATTGGTATACATAAATAAGTAATATATTGGAGTATTTCTTAACCAATTTTAATTAATTATGAAGTGAATTAAAATTTAGATAAATTAAGTGTAATGAGTGTATTGGTATACATAAATAAATATCACATTCTATTATTTTTTAACTAATTTTAATTAATTATGAAGTGAATTAAAATTTAGATAAATTGAAGTGTAATGAAAAGAGTTTAAAAATATATAAGAGTGTAGACTTTTCAAAAGTGTCATTAAATCAACTTTATAATTATTATTAACTATTTATTTATAGACTGAAATCATTAACTTAACACTCTCCTTATGATTATCTTGTTTTAAATCAAAATGCATTAAAAATATAAATGCAACTTCATTATCAAGATGTATTGAAAATATAAATGCAGCTCTATTAATGAAAAATTTAATGAACTAAATGTTAAGAGTGCATTGGTACACATAAATGAGATCCATATTGGAGCATTTTCTTAACTAATTATTAAGTGAGTTAAAAATGAGATAAATTAAAGTGCAATTGAAAGAATTTAAGAACATAAACTTTTCAACTGTGACAATACATTAAATCAACTTTATGGTTATTATTAACTATTTATTTATAGATTATGAAATAATTAACTCTTGAGCTTAAGAACCTCTTCATAGTGATTCATGAGTTTTATATGGGAGCATTCTTTTAACTTATTATGGAGTGGATTAAAAATTAGATGAATTTAATTGTAATGGAAATAATTTAAGAGCATTATTTTCTGGGCAATGCATTAAATCAACTTTACGGTTATCATTAACTATTTATTTATTTATTTATGGACTGTGAGATCAATAATTGTTGAGCTTAAAAAATTAATCCTTAAAATAACAATCTAATGCATTAAATGTTAAGAGTGCAATGGTACACATAAATGAGTTCCATATTAGAGTATTCCCTTAACTAAGGAGTGAGCTAAAATTAGATAAATTTAACTTTTTTTTGTTAGTATTTTTTTAGAAGGCCAAGTTTTGTTTTTATTTTTTATTTTTTAAAATTTTATGATTTAAGTTTTCGAATGTGACAACTAGCTACTACTCAGTGTTTAGGAGAAGTGAATTAAAATATAGATAAATTTAAGTGTAATGAAACGAATTTAAAAATATATAAGAATATAGACTTTTCAAAAGTTACATTAAATCAACTTTATAATTATTATTAACTATTTATTTATAAACTAAAATCATTAACTTAACAATCTTCTTAGGATTGTCTAGTCTTAAATGAAAATATATTAAAAATATAAATGCAACTCCATTATCAAGATGTATTGAAAATATAAATACAACTTCTTAATGAATAATTTAATGAATTAAATGTTAAGAGTGCATTGGTACACATAAATGAGTTCCATATTGAAGCATTCTCTTAACTAATTATGGAGGGAGTTAAAAATGAGATAAATTTAAGTGCAATTGAAAGAATAAGAACATAGACTTTTCAACTGTGACAATACATTAAATCAATTTTATGGTTATTATTTATTTATTTATTTATAGATTATGAGACCATTAACTCTTGAGCTTAAGAACTTGTTCATGGTGATCCCCGAGTTTCATATCGGAGCATTCTCTTAACTAATTATGGAGTGAGTTAAAAATTAAATGAATTTAATTATAATAGAAATAATTTAAGAGCATAAACTTTTCAACAGTGGCAATGCATTAAATTAACTTTATGGTTATCATTAACTATTTATTTATTTATGGACTCAAAACATTAATTGTTGATCTTAACAACTTATTCATGCTCATCCGTGCCTCTCTATTGAAATGTATTATTCATTTCTCAAAAAAAACTTTCTGCTTAAAATAACAATCTAATGTGCAATGGTACACATAAATGAGTTCCATATTAGAGTATTATGGAGTGATTTAAAATTAGATAAATTTAACTTTTTTTTTTGTTAGTATTTTTTGAGAAGGTTAATTTTTGTTTTTATTTTTCTATTTTTTGAAATTTTATGATTTAAGTTTTTTTATTAAATGAATTAAATTGTTTAAAATAAAGTCAAAGTTATTATGAAACTACAATTTTTCGTGAATTTTTTATTATATTTTAGAATATTTTTTAAGGAAAAATGATTGAGATTGTCCACTTATTAACTCACTTTCTTTATTAATACTTTGCTTTTGCACTATATATTATATATTATATTTAATTCATATTTATATATTATATTTGTATAAAAGTGTATATTACATTTAATTCAACACATAGTTGAGAATGCATAATGTTTTCATTCATTTTCACAATGTATTATTTGTATATTATAGACAGTAGTGTTTCTCCTTTTAGGAAATGAAA
>ML777246.1:1768672-1780186 GCA_009831015.1 Picea engelmannii | reverse complement strand
TGCTGATACTGACTCTACAATAATACAAAGGAGGGTGTCTATATCCTGTTTTCCCCCTCAAAAGCTAAATTGTCAAATCTAGACTTAATGGTCTTATCTACCTACACTAAATCTACTCTCTCTGCATTAAATCTAATAAGTGCCTCTGCTGTACAAGGACGAGAGATTATCTGCTCGCGGTCTATTTCAGTATACAAGTACGCCTAAATATGGAGGCTTTTATGTAAATGGTGGCACTCATCAAAATGGTCAAAACCGTGATGCTGGCGTCACCCTGCGGTCTTTTCCTTTCTCTAAATGAAGCCTCGCGTGACGAGGTGCGTATGCTCTTGCATCATAAGGCATGATCATATTGTAACTTCTAT
Source organism: Picea engelmannii (assembly GCA_009831015.1). Classification (NCBI taxonomy): domain Eukaryota; kingdom Viridiplantae; phylum Streptophyta; class Pinopsida; order Pinales; family Pinaceae; genus Picea; species Picea engelmannii. The sequence continues at coordinate 1,779,821 of ML777246.1, read as the reverse complement.
CCGCTTAAGGATCTGAGTCTTTTTATTATATTAAATAAGAAGGATTGATATCAAGCATTGATAGAGTCTTTTTGATGACCTGGTCACAGATCAAGAAACTTTAAACACCCTTTGACTATTGGGAGAATGGATTATGTTCATAAAGGATTTAGTTGATACATCCATACTCGGACTTTGTGGTATTAAGGGCATAGGTGTTCAAGTTATTAATATGAGCCTATATCTGTGATTTGAGTTTCCTTCTTGCTGAGTGTGGTGTGACCTCTAGAGGTGTTTTAGCGAAAATAAGATGATATTTCAGGAGACAAGAGTTTAGTTTCAATCGAGTGCAAATTGTGTGTTTTATTGGTATCTATAAGTCTTCTTCATAGAGTAGTGTTATCTCCTTGCTTCACCCACCAATTAAAGTGTCAATCTTTGTGTCTAGGCTTGCTTAGAGTCATTCCCCTGCACTCTGGTTTACTATCTTTGGGTTGTTATCGGACTAATTGGTAGGTGCGGACACTAACAGATCTCCCTAGATCCACCTGGATCTAGAACAAAATAGGACAGGACATGAATCTTTCCCTAAGTTTTGACCATTGAATTAGCTAGTAGGAAGGAACAAGTAACATACATTTGTATCGCTTCCTAGGGTCTCTCTTGCTCCCACTTTTCTCCGGTGCTCTCGTGAGGTCAAGACCAAGACAACACAAACCAACCAAAGTGAATATAGAAAAATATATTCAACTGTCAACTTATGTGTATGATCAAGGAATTATACAATAAAGAGAAAATGACTTTATGGGAAAGGGACATGCCACTGTATCATATTAATTGAAAGTAAAGATTACAACCTGATCGCCTTGATGTCGCAAGCTTCCTTTCGATGGCTCTTGGCTCCAACACACACACACTTGCTCAATCCTTGTATGAAGAAGATAATATCCTCTTGATAGACTTGCTAGAGTCTCTAAGCTCCTGTTCAAGCTAAGTCCTTCACACAATTCTTTCACCAATTATCCAATGAATCTTGCTTAACCTTTTCCATGAGAATTCCATCAATATATAGGAGAGAATGAGATGGTTACTTGGATAAGAATGATCCCACAATATCAGGGAATCCAGTACAAGGATAACCATTCGAATGCCAACCCATTCTTCTAGAAGGTTCCCTTCTAGAACCATCGAGAATTCATCTTTTTCCATGCTTTAGAGAAGGTTCTCACCCTAGATATGTTGCACAGTGCGAGAAGTTCACACCCTAGCTTAAGGAAGCCTAGGAGAATGGGTCATTCTCGCACCCTAGGATACTGGCCACCTGCGAACTCTCTTCAAAAGTGAGTTTTCTGGGAAGAGATGAATGTCATTTTTCTCAGGAGAAAGTTCTTATGAGGAGACTGAGTACATAATCACCAATACACCATCATGATGACCAAAATCATGGGTAACAGAATACCCCCTAAAGTATGAGGCCAGAACTAGTGACAACCGAAAGACTTTGTAAAATGCATGTGTGTGTTGGGAACCAAGAGCACACCTAATCGGAAACCTACGAATAAGAAAGCATCTGCAGAATATCATATATACTAATTCCGAGGTAGGCATTTCCATACTCGGATCACAGACGAATGACATTGTAGACATAGGTCATGGCCACCAATCATACACTGTGGATCCATGCCATCAAAATATAGCATAGCCACCAGGAATACACAGTGGATCTATGCAAGAAATTCAAATTAAGATGACATAGCCACGAGACATACAAAGTGGATCTATGTGTCACAAATTATACATACTCCATCACAACCTAGACAAAGAGATGATATCCAGGGTCTTCAATCTCGTCACCCAAAAGTACAAATCTAACCATGTGATTACATGTGTTGAAGTCGAACATGGTATAAACCACTTGATTACCGATCATTGATGAAACCATTAACAAGTGCGAGGGAAATCACCATTGATGTCAATGACTCCCAAGGTACTGTGGTACAATCCATCGAGTGTGAATGAATGAGTTGAAGTCAAACATTCGACGTAATCTTTCGATCAGGGGTCAATGATGTAAACCCATTGTCGAAAGCGAGGAAACCTGCCATTGAGGCATGCAAGTTCCGGATAATGAGATGAAGCCAACGGAAAAAAACTCGTCACAGGAGGGCCTTGATGTATACCCCATCAATGACACAAAATGAGTAACAAATTTTGAAGGTGAAGCAGAGTATGATGTAAATTAAACTGGACATAGGGAAGGCCGACACAGAGAGAATGGACAATTGCATATGGCTGACTCAATAGAGGTTTCAGACAAACTTCTCTTGAACATATGAATGGCACGACCAATGATTTGGCAGCATTGACTCAAAGACGACACAGGGAATGACCTTGTAGCAAATCGAATGAGAGAAAAATGGATTTCCCAAACCAGATTCAAATATAATGAATAGGGGGTGTCATGTTCAAGAGAGACACTTACTACCAATCAATATGAAGATGAAAACATATCCCTTTCCCAAATTTCCCCCCACCATTTCTAGCGAGTACCTCTTTATTTTTATGCAAGCTTGAGGAGGATAACATATGCTTGTTGATATAAGCTTATCCTTCGGATAAGTCCTTTGGAGTATGTTTAATGAACCCTAATAAGGAGTGGTTCGATCCCATTGCGGGTCTGTCAATGTTTGTTTAACGAGTCCAAAGATAGAAAACTTGAAAGTTTTTCATGATTATAGAGTCTGGAAAAACACTTAAAAGAGAACTCTCTCAGTTCATTTTTCGTAAAGTAATCTGATGAGACCAAAAAAGAGATAAATTATCGCCCACTAGATGCTTTCTTCAAATACTTTATCGAGCGTGAAAATAACAAGGTCTCTCGACTATCTTTTCATGTTTAGAGAGTCTGAAAAGAGATTGAAGAGGACTCCAGGGGGGTTCCTTTTTCGTATAACCTTGTTGAGCCCGAAAAAGTGATAAAAGTATGCTCGATCGAGTTCTCATGTATTTTAGAGCGCGAGAATGGACAAATACCAAGCTCGAGGTTTTATACAAAAACCATAAAAAAAAATCAAAACATGCGATGAAAAATAAAAATTATGTCTGTATCCCTATATATAAACATCGAAGTCATTACACCTTCAAAAGTTACACTCAAAAGGGAATTAGGGATTAGGGTTTAATAAATAAATAATTATAAAAAACCAAATAACATGGTAAAAGTAAATATAAAGAAGTAAAACTCTTTTTACCATATCATTTTCACTTTTCCACTATTTGAGCCCCAAAACCCCTCTTTTACCCTCGAAATTTGGCATCAGATTGCGGGATTTACGAGCATCCATTTGACGAGCCATCAGTGGCAGTGAGGTAGGCTCTTTGTCCTCTACTCTTTCATGGTTTTATTTTGCATTTTCATTGGTTAAAACTCATTTTTGAGTTAGTTTTATGAGCCCTACTTGCGCTCAACGATTCTCGTAGGTGGGATACATGGGACCTGCGAGAATGGGTCATTCTCACAGGTGAGCCCACAGTAGCCTGCGAGGTTCTCACACTATACCTAAAGGGAACCTGCGAGAACCACAAAGCACAATTTTTTTTTTTTAAATTGCTCAATGAAAGAGAACCAATTCATGAATAAAGTTACTAATCCTCTTCTTGTGCTTCTTATGCAGGTATTTGGCCATCAAAATGGTTCTTGAATGGCGTGAAAGGGAGCACGAAGAAGACAATTCCATTGTTGTAAATCATCCACCCACTATTGCTTCTTTGAGATACTCTGGCCTTCTGAAGTACTTTCGTATCCTGGGCATGAGGGCCCAAGTCAGGTTATTAGAGTACCTTGTGTGTATGTGGGATCTCGATTAGCAGGTATTTCATGTAGGGGTCCACACACTGTCCTTATATATTGAGGACATTTACTTCTTGACTGGATTGTCACGGCATGGGTACCACGTGAGTCTGACTGGTAGAAGAGGTGGTGGGCTGCCCATGAGTGAGTACTACCACTTACACTGTGTTCCCGAGGCAGAGAGGAAGAAAGGGAAAGTAGCTATTTGGGGAGTGCAGGATTTGACCCTCCGCACTATTTTATTCACCACTACACATATGGCCGGGAGATTTGCTCCTCACATGGCGCTCCAGAGTTACTTTCAGTATGCTATAGAGTGTACTGAACCTAGGGTTTTTAACTGGGCAGATGCAGTACTTCGTAGCATGAAAATGCAGTTGACCAAATGCAAACGAGGTGACCTGAAGTAATTCGGGTACCGGTCTTTGTTAGTGTCCTTCTTTCTTGAGAGGGTTCCATTACTGAGACTGCAGGTGGAGTGGAATTTCTCGTCTCCCAGGGATCCAAGAATGCAGATATGGTGTCGGCTCATGGCCCAGCACATAGCTGGACCAATTATAAAGTATGATGATACCTTCTTCGACTGGTTGCAACCACAAATGTTGATGGTTGACGATTATACTTATGCTGGGTTGGATTTCCGAGGAGATCTGGACTTAGTCCTGTCGGAGGATGCTCAGTGGGGGGAACTTGGTAATAAGTACACACGTTTTTATTTTTAAATGTTTTTGTTAATTTTATCATATTCAAATGTTTTTTATATGTTCGTTCAAAGACTAAATACAAAATTCATTTTTGATAACACAGATGTGGGATCTTACCAACCTCCTGGTACTTCTCCTATTCAATGGTGAGGAGAGGTAGTGCCAGTGACACAATGGGAAGCCAGGGATTATCAAGCAGTGGAACAAAACCTAGAGGGTTTGACAACAGATATTCCAGACATGCTTCTTGGAGAGGTTCCACGACGCAATCAACATCATACAGTAGGAGTGTCAGAGTCCATGAGTCGACTTCTCCGTATAGTTACCCGGGCAGTCGTGTGTTACCATGAACATCATCCATGACGTCACTTTGTAGAAGCTATGAGCTTCAGAGTTTGACATTTTGGTCTTCGGACAAAACTTTTTTGTAAAAAACTTTTTTGATCGTTATATATACACACGACTTCTACCGGTTTATCATGTATTGTGTGAAAATTGATGTGATTGATTTATAAATGATCAAAATGTCTGTCTAATACATAGTTAGCCAATGCATCTGTTAATGTATTTAGACATCTAGGAATATGTTGATATTCAATATAATCAAAATAACGTTCCAAGAGGCGAATTCGCAAATACACCCGTAACAAAGTAGGACTTCGAATAGTATAGACATTACTTAACTGTAGTACTACAAGCTGCGAATCGAGTCGCACAACCAAATGACATATTCCAAGCGAGATAGCATCAATTAACAATTCAATAATGACGTTATACTCTGTAATGTTGTTGGTCGCACGACCGAGACACACACCTCGTAAGGATACAAGTTCGTTTGTAGGGGCGTAAATTGCCCATGTAGCATAAGCAAGATTCTGAGTACTACGGCTAGCGCCATCAGTGAAGCCAATATAGGGTAGTGAAGACTCCAACATATGGAAATCAAACACAATGTCACATAAGGGAAAAGACCAGATAACGACAAAAGCAAGCTATAGTAACACACAAGAAGTATGATATAATAAAGATACAAGTACTCATGCACAGATGATTTTATTCTTAGTACTTCTTTAAGTACAACCCATTCCTGGGTTCACTCAAAGGGATACCATCGTAATCTACTAACTCATAAGCTCCTTTTTCCAAAACTCGTCGAACGATATAAGGACCTTGCCACATGGCTTCGAATTTTTTGGATCCTAGCATATCTCGATCTTGTTCATAGAGGAGAACGAGATCTCCTTCAGAGAAAACACGAGGCTTGACATGTTTTTCGTATCGGGACTTGACACGTTTTTTCTGGGCTTCTATAACTAGGGTAGCATCGCGTTGAGTTTCGTCTAATCACATAAGATACAATAAACATTCTTCCTCAGTAGAAGTGTTTGGTAGGATTTCAACAACTAGTTTTAAAGAGGGTATCTCACATTCAATCGGGAGAATAACTTCCAAACCATAGACTAACCGCAAAGGTGTAAACCCAGTAGCAGATTTGATGGATGTCCGGTAAGCCCACAATGCCGAAAATGACATTGTGTGCCAACTTGTTTTGTGAATCCCTATCATTCGTCGGAGAATAGTTATGAGAACTTTGTTAATTGCTTCGACCTGGCCATTGGCTTGTGGGTAATAGGGCGTTGAGTTATCATGGTGAAGACCCAACTTTTTAGAAAGTTTGGACATCATGAATTTTCTGAAGTGGCTACCGTGATCAGTGACGATAGCTTGGGGAACACCAAAACGAGCTATGACATGATTAAAAATGAATAATTCCACGGTCTTTCCAGTGTTTTCAAATGTCGGCATCGCCTCGGCCCATTTCGTAAAGTAATCGATGACTACAATGATGTAACCATGCCCCCCGACTGAGTGAGGGTGACATGTCATGAAATCGATGCCCCATTTCACAAAGGGACCAACGGAGACCACAGGGTGAAGAGGAGCAGGATTTGACCGTATCTTCTGATTATAAGTCTGGAAAGCATGGCATTTTCGACTTTGTCAGAAGAACACGAAGCTCCAATATGGACATTTTCGACAATCCAAGGTTTGATAGATATGTCAAGGGGAATAGTGGGCGAGATATTGCTTAAGTTCCCTTTGGAAAACACATCATGTGCAGACAAGGGAATAGTGGAAATGACAACAATGGTCGACGGGGTTGAGATCCGTTGATAGTTCTCAATGGTATGTTTTTCCAGAAAGAGGATGGAATGATGATTCCCATCGTCCCAAGGGGTGTCCTCCATGACAAACACAATCATCTCATCTGTGGGAAAAATGACACGAAAAGGATCGGAAGACAACTCACCAAGAGAGGGGGTAGAAGGTGTCGCCGATTGAATGGCCTGATTGGCAGATTCGACCGGACTTAACAGCATCGCATCGCCGTAACGAAGATGATCTCCAGGGTCAGGTACTATTCAGGGGTCGTGAGACGTAGGAAGTTCGAGAATTGAAGTGGATATCATGTTGATTGAAGCAACAGACGGGCGTGGAACATCAGGTGGTGGAATGGGGAAAGTACCCATTAACAAAGAGTCTTTTAGAAGGGCTACACCGATGTTCTCATAACCCGGTGGGGTTTTAGCGATGAACGATACGTTTCCAGTACGGGTATCGGAATTAAAGAAGGCTTGTTGGTCGACGATGACGACCTTACCTTGATGTGGGAAACGTACCACACGGAAAAGGGTCGACACAACTGCGCACATGGAATCGATTCAGCTGTGGCCAAGTAGAAGATTGTAATCAAGGGGAGCGGCAAAGATTTCCACTTCAACTTGGACTGTTTTTCCTTCTAACGTGATGGGAAACGAAGGAAGGACACCATAGGGATTAAAACCGGAGCCGTTGAAGGCTTTAAGAGTATTCTGGGATTCATTCAAAGAAGGAGAGCCAATGTCTTTCCTGAAAGTAAGAGACATGACACACGTCGAGGCACCCTCGTCGATAATGGTTCAACAAATGTTTTTTTTAGAGACAATCACTTGGATCTAGAATGCGAGTTGAGGGGGTAACCTTGGAATGTGATCCTCCAAGTAAAAAATTATTAAATTTGTATCCATCGGATCGATTCCATCGATAACTTTCAACAGTGCCTTCCGTTGTGTGGGACAAGTTTGAAGGACTTCAAGGGTTGACATCGCAGAAGGTGTTTGGGCCAGATCTTCAACAATGTTGTAGTTCTGGGCAGCATGAGCATGAGGATTGAAATCCAATTTCTGAATGACACCCTTTGGGGGGGGGTACCAGAATTGTGTCGAGGCTTGGTCATTTGAGATGAAGAGGATCATTGGTAGGTGGAGTCGCGGGAGAGGGTTGTACCAAGGAAGGAGGTAGATCATCAACCTTATCTTTAGAGGGAGAATAATCTTTGTCTCAAGTAGTAAGTGTAACGTCGCTCTACTTTGAATCGCCAGTACACATCAATACATAAGATGTAGTAGAAGATGAGGGTTGGTCATGAATGACCAACTGAGCCTGTTGTTGAGACGGGAAGGGTTGGGACAAAACGTACGGGGCAGGTGGTTTTGGAGCTCCTTGAAGGAACTTAGTGACCTCGGCACGTCGCGAAAAATCCTTCATGTAGTGATCATCACCACAGATAATACAAGGGTATCGTGGTTTGCGCTTATCTCGATCGTCAACAGGGGTAGTTTTGGTTCGCACTACTTGAGAAGTATTTTTTTCCTCCTTATTCTTACCCCTTCCCTTTTTAGATATTTTTTTACTGGCTGGGGTAGATTGAACTTCATTTACCTCAGAAGTCTTCCCGGTGGGAGGGGAAGGAGACATAGAATTTTCAACATTAGAAGAAGCAGGCTTGGGGATTGTGTTTGAGGTGGAATGTGGTTGGGCCTGGAAAGTGCTAATCACACCGTCAACTGCATGCGAAGCAACTGGAGTAGTTGAAGTGGTGGTAGTGGAAGGACGAGGTAAGTCAGGTAGTAAATCGTAAAGGGTTCCCATTTGTGAGTAAATGAGGTCAAGATATTGAGCACGACTTATGGCCTGTTCTTCCGTGACTACTCCACCCATGGTGATGTCATGACCGATGTCGTTCACAAATGATTTGGTGAACCTTTCTGCCAACAAATGATCGGGGAGTTCAAGTTTAATAAGACGTCATCGCCGTCACCACTCATGAATGTGATCGGATATATGAGTGGCCTTGTTTTGTTTGAAAGAAGTCAAAATCTCGGTCCCCATGTCATAACGAATTGGTAACTGGTAGTGTGTGAGGAAATCCATAGCTAGGGTGTTGAATTCAGAGAAGAAACCTCATGGCAATTTGATATACCACTTCGCAGCAGAACCTATGAGAGTTTGTTGAAAAAGACGTAAATGAATAGAGTCATCCATCAACGAGTTGGATGAACACCATAGGTGAAAAATCATAACTTGATTGTTTGGGTCCTCTCCCTCTTTGTCGTCGAATTTAGGAATGTCCGATGGTAGCTTGGCTGGTATAGCAGGCCATTGGGGAGAGTGACAAATTGGATCATTTAAAATCCTTGACAAATACGGAAGATCCAAAGTGGATATGAAGGGTAACTGTCGATTCACCTGCAGGTACTAGTGGCTTTGGGGAGGAAGCCCTATCAACAAACCAGTAAGACCATAAGCAGTCTACATATAATGTGAAGACCCAGGCATATTTGGTGGTGGTTGGAGAGGATAGTAGCTCATAGGATTATACCCTGGAACAGAGAGTTGAGTTTGAGCATTCTCCCCCCAAATGGGATTGAATGAACCTAGATATGGTTGGCCCATACTAGGGGGTATTATAGACGCAGCTGGAAACTGCTACCCCCTAGTCGATTGAGGAGGATTTGTATCAACTGATTCCAATATTGGGCCAAGGAGGGAGGTATGTTTTTCCCATAAGGTGGGGTCGGTCCTCCTATCGAAGGTGGTGTTCCAATTGGGGGTTGTGTTCCAATTGGGATTTGCATTCCAATAGGAATTTACCCGCTGAAAGGGGGCTGAGTCATACCACCTTGGTGAAATTGTCCACCGACGGGAATCTGCTAAGTTGAAGTGAATGATAGAATAGTGCCACTAGGATTAAGACTACCAGTGGAGGATGAGGAAGGGCCTCCAAAAGGAAATTGAGGGAGTGTCGGAATAAAACCAGGAAGAGAGTGCCTAGAAGAAGAAGGACCACCAGGAGACCCGGATGGGGTTTGCGTAGGAGTGGGAATGGAAGCATTCAATGCATGGTATCCAGGTGGTAGTGTCGGAGTGACGTTGGCCGTTCATGGTGTGATGATGGGAGCAAGACTAACCGCAGTATACTCGGTTGGAACACTCGTAGTATCTATGAGATGGGCCATTTCGACAGGGATGGTAAAGTGATAGGCTGTAGTAAACGATACTGTCTCTGGACTAGAGTTTTCGGAAATCACAGGTGGGTTGATTTCAGAAACCACAGGTGAACCTGGACCAAAAATGTCTCGTCGGAAAACACCCATAGACCAAAAAATATCTTGGCCTTCAATGCCTGGAAAGGGTCCAACTAGTGATCCAAAAGATGTAGCAACTAAGTCTCCGGACGAATTCAATCGCATAAGTGGTCGCTCAGAATCAGGGTGAAGTCGAAAGTCCTCTCGAGTATTTGTAATTCGAAAATGTTCTAGAGAGTTAGTTCGTTCTGTGATGTCCTATCCCCAAGATTAGGCCAACAGGGAGTGACTTCGTAGTCTATATGTTCCCATAGATTATATTCAGGCACAAATAGGGAACCAGATGGAGAAATAAGGAGGAATTAAGGATAAACGATGAATTAAGCCAAAATACTTAGGAAAAGTCACGTCCTCCCTTCCCAAGATTGCTTGTCCTCAAGCAACATCAATCCTGGGTGATGCAGAATATGCTCTCCCTCCCATGTGGCATCCTCCACTGGAAGACCCCTCCATCTAACCAAGAATTCTCTGATGATCCTGCTCCTCAATCTGCATTCTCTCTGCTCTAGTACCTCCTCTGGCACTAGTTCCAACTGTCCCTCCTCATCCAAGGGTGGCAACTTCTGTGAAATGCTAACCTGCTGTCCCACCTCCTTTTCAAGGCAAGAGACGTGAAATACGTTATGAATCTTGCTACCCTCTGGTAGCTCTAGCTCATATGCCACCTTGCCTATCCTCCTGATGACTCTGTATGGCCTATAGAACTTTGGCTTCAGTTTCTCTGCTCCGCTCCTCTTCAAGGAAGACTGTCGATATGGTTGTAATCGTAGGAAAACCAAGTCTCCTACCTCAAAACTACGCTCAACTCTGTGTCGATCTGCATATATCTTCTGTTGATTCTGAGCTGACTGCAAGTTCTCCTTGCTGATTGCAAGATCCTTTGACTCTCCTCCACCCAATCCTTGGCCCCCGGGACCCTTCTGTCCCCAAATACAGTATCTATAAAGGAGGCTGCATCGTATCCATACAATGCCCTAAATGGTGACATCCTGATGGACATATGGTAAGCATGGATGATTTTAGGGGCTAAATTTCGCTCATGGGCTAATTTTCCATGGTTTTTCCAAAAACGAGATTCGCTATTTTAAAAATGATTCGCCCAAATTCTATAGGATAAAATTATTTTACCTTAAAAATCGCCAAAATTT
>ML777246.1:1750520-1763998 GCA_009831015.1 Picea engelmannii | reverse complement strand
CATGTGGGTTATTACATGTGCATGTTGCATATTTAGTGTTTAACAATCATAAAAGGATGCATGCAAGAGTATAGAATGTCAACTGCTCAATATCATGAATAATAACGGCTCAAGCATGGAAATACAATAGCCTACTGGAAAAATAGAATCTAGATGTCATTCAGATCTCCTGGATTTGTACTGGAATACAATCAAATAATAAAAATACCCGTGATCATAAGAAGATAGAAGATCTGATGCATGCATGGATAGATCGGAAAAAATGTGCGATTCCGGCGAAATACAGTAACCGCTACCAGCTGGAAAACTCGATATGAAGAACCCACCATCAGAATGTGCTCAGAACTACTCCAATATATGTGCCATGGTCTCTAGACTGGAATGGACATCTGTCGGAACTCGAATCGGACCTCTACGACACCAGATCTGGACCCCTGGGGGGTTTGCGCCCCTCCTTGGACACTGAATGTTCCCCAAAATATTCCACCATCAGAATCGGATGCTATATGGCTCAAAACGATCATCTCATCAAATGATGAAATGGGTCGGAAGGGTTTGGTTGGATATGCTCTAGAACACCTGCATGCAACGCCAAACGTCTGTCCGGAATGACTGTGCCCAAAATGGCTGGATGGATCGATTTGAAAGATTCCACCATCATAATTTGATGATAAATGGCTCAATGGAAGCACCCTAGCTGGATCTCTACTGGGTCAGAATGAATTTGCAATCGGGACATAGGTCTATTGCAGATCTTTGAATCCTCAAAATAGCTTGCGCCCTCCTTGGCTGAGATGTGCCCTCCACACTGAATACTCCTGAAATGAATGGTGAAATACCTGGATGGTATCTTTGATGGGCTAGGGTGTGTCTCTCAACACAGAAATCGATCAAGGGTGGTGGTTTCCTCCAGAAATCCACAAAACAATAAGGTCGGCTCTCCTCCTCCTCTGGAAGCTCTCAACATCAAATCATAACAATGCATGATGAGGAATTAGGTCAAATTCCTCCCTTTATATCTTTCCCGACCTAATTCTTCATTGACATCACTTAACCTAGGTGCCTTTCCTCCTAAGTTATTTATTTGTTTATTAAGTCCCCCCCTTATCACCTTTTCATTATAATTCTCCGTTGACTTAGGCTTAAGTGAATTTTCCTAAGTATTTTGGCTTAATTCATCGTTTAGCCTTAATTCCTCCTTATTTCTCCATCTGGTTCCCTGTTTGTGCCTGACTATAGTCTAGGGGAACATATAGACTACTAAGTCACTCCTTGATGGCCTAATCTTGGGGACGGAACATCACACGTTCCACTTGTGGTGTGGTGACAACTGTGACTTCACTTTACCGAGGCGAGCCCTCAAGTGTACCTGTAGGCAAGGGTTGAGAACCTTCCAGATGCTCTGGAGATAAACCTTGCGTTCTACATGAATGACATGGAGGAGCTATTGTAAACGAGTGACAAACTTCACAAAGAAAATCGTATGGTCAACTTTGGTAAAAACAACACGCGCTAGTAAAACAAATCTAGGAAGCAACACAAAGAAAACAAGACCTTCTAATTCCGAAGTCACTAGTTGGTGATGAAATCCAACGTCGCAACAACGAGACGAGAAGGGGTTGGGCTAGGGTGGAAATGTTACGTTGATGAACTGCTTAACGGAATTACACCCTGGTGCAAGCTCCCACACATAATCATGGGTATACCCTCCAAGGAGCCCGAGTGAGTTTGGTCAATGTCAATTCCAGGTACCGTAAATACTTTCCCCTTCACAATCACCTCATGTAAGAACCTAGAAAGATAGGCCACTAAGGTTACCACCAACAAGAATAAAGTCTGGGGGGACAGTCGACAGTCCGATCCACACGCAAGGGCAGGGTATCTAGACCGAAATAAACTCAAAAGGCTTCCACTCATCATTGTGGGTATACCTCCGAGTGATACCCGTAATACGTGTAATCTCTACACTGATATCAACAAAGCAGGGTGAGTAACTCTGTCAATATCAATGCGACCTCGTGTTTGACCCTTGTGTGAGAAGGGCTTCCCAGGACAAAATGTTGCAAATGGAATTTAACACTCCTTAACACAAGATGCTATTATGTGTTTGGTGCTTTGGAGAGTGTATCTCTCTTCCTACTCCAAAGCGCTAGCCTAGCTAAATGTTGGTGTAATAGAGCCCTAGAAAAGAGTTGCTAGTTAAATTTTATGATTGCGCAGTGTTATTAAGGGTTGTTGTTACTCAAAGGAAACGGAGATGAAACTGATGTTGTATAAGACTTTGACCCAACGATGCATGGATGAGAATGAAACATATCAATTATCATTCAATGAATCCTATGTATGGGAGGGAGAGAGAAGTTTTCCGGATCAAACTTGAACTACAAGACACAATTTCCTGTAAAATGCAAATGCAACAAATCACGCATCAATAACAATTCTCTAGTGTTTCTTTTTCAATAACTTCAACAATTGATTTTCAATGTTTTCGAAAACGAAAATGTTGGCCACCCTTGTAACCCCTGTTGTTACCCCTTCGAGTGGTAGCGCATCAGACAACACCTGTGTATGGATCAGCCTAGATTTCCTGAATCCCTCTTTAGATAAACTGATCGACCACCTGACTGCTTCAGTGCCATCGAGAACAACACTCGAGAAGATACTCTCTAGTACCTGGGTAGTCGGGTAGTACGGCTAAGGGTATGGTCTATCCTCCTTAGTTAGTGCCCTGAGATATTGGGCTGAGTACTATTGTTGGACCCCACACATATATCAGATAGCTATAGCACAGGGCAAACCCTTGTCTGTAGAACCCTTGAATACCTAACCCTTGGGGGTCAGAAACATAAACAAATTAAAATAGACAAGATTTGTTGCCACCCACCTCTGTTCGAGTTGTCAAATCACTACACTTTTCTTATTAGTTAAGAATTTGGGGATTTCATCGTTGCAGTATTCTTCAGACCGGAGTATAACTCCGCAGGTGTTAAAAAAAAAAAAACAAGTCTGGAATTTTTTTCACCATTATTTGAGACCTATTCCATTGGATTCATCTCGTCGCCCTTATCACATTCATCCATATCATTTTTCGGAAAAAAATTTGACCCCGCCCACCCCTTTTCAGTTCACCCATCCTCATGGCCCATACCCGTAGCCAAGACCTGGAAGCTCGCTTCAACACCTTGCAATTTGGTCTCCTCGAGACCCAAAAAGAAGTAAAACAACTCAGTGCCAGTGTTGCCTCCATCGATACAACCATCAATACAACCATAAATACAACCATACAGTCCTTAATGGAGGAAGTCAAACAAGAATTGACCACCCAACTTGAATTTGTCTTTGCATCACTCTACATCAAACTGAAGATCCCTATAGATGACCCTTTCTCTGACACACCTCCAAATACTGAAGGTGAACATTCCTCCCATTCCCATACCTTTTAGCACCATCACTTTCAACGTGACATACACCTTCCGCAGGTGGATGTGACCAAATTTGATGGCTCAGACCCCACTAGTTGGGTAACCCAAATGGAACATTATTTCCCTTTATATGGCATTACAAATGACTTGGCCAAACTCGAGTATGGTGTTATCCATCTAGATCAAGAACGTTGGAAATGGTGGCAATGGAGAAAAACTTCCCGTCAAGGGTATATTGCTTGGACCCAATTTGTGACTGAGATTTATGAACGCTTTGACACTGACACCAACCATTTGGGCCATTTGAAAAAGTTGAAACAATCATGAACAATAGAAGACTTCATAGCTTCCTTTGAGCGCCTGGATTTTTGAACAGAGGGCATGACTGATGCTTTCTTTCGAGAGTGTTTTATCAGTGGCCTCAAGGAGGAGATTCGAGTCCATGTCCTCATGGCTCGAACCTTGAGTTGGGTGGAGGATACTAAAAGAGCTAAAGAAGCACAATAGGTTGTATCCTCTCAAAACTGAAAACCCTCCTTTATCCCTCGCCCTAAAACCATAAATCCCACTACTCCCTCTGCCCCATTAAAGATCCAAACAATTGACTAGGGATGAAATGGATGAATGCCAACTCAAAGGCCTTTGTTATAATTGTGATGAAAAATATTTCTCGGGCCACAAGTGTAAGGAAAAAAATATTTTTATGGCCATCTCTGAGGATATTTCAGAAGATGATGTTGAAACTCCCCTTGTGTCTGAGTCACCTGAAATCACTGACATAACCCCTCCCTCAGACCCTCCCGAAGTGGAACCGATCATTTCCCTCAATGCTCTCACTGGCTTCTCCGCTCCCCAAACCCTCAAGTTAATCGGTTACATCAAGCATCGAAAGGTCATCATTTTGGTTGATAGTGGAAGAACCCATAATTTTATTCATTGCCGCATTGCCCAAGAAACTCATTGCTACATCCATGCCGTCAACAATTTCCAAATCATGATTGCTAATGGTAGTTCAATGGAATGTGGAGGGTGCTGTGAAAATGTCCGTCTCCAAATAATTTGGTGACTACCACCTAAAATCCCATATGTTTTCTATCGACATGGGTGGTTGTGACATTATGTTGGGTGCATACTGGCTAAGGAATTTGGGTCCCATGCTCATGGATTTTAAGGAACTAACCATGCAATTCGACCAAGAAGGCCACTAATATAAATTCCAAGGCATCATTGTTGGTTCACCTAAAGTCATTAGTTCCCATCACATGCAAAATATGCTCAAAAAAGGTCATTCTGGTGTCATTGCTCAACTCCATGCCATACAAGAAACAGAGACACCCTCAGTGCCGCAAGACCTCCAAGCCCTCCTTTCTAAACATCAAATGGTATTTTCCACTCCCCAGGGACTCCCTCTTTCCTATGGTGTTCATGATCATTCCATTCCCCTTGTACCCGAAAGCCTTCCTCCCAATATTCGTCCGTATTGCCACCCCTTTTAAAAAAAAATGAAATTAAGAAAATGGTCCAGGAACTCTTTAATGCAGGCATTATCCGCTCTAGTACGAGTCCTTACTCTTCTCCTGTAGTCATGGTACTAAAGAAAGAAGGTTCTTGGAGAATGTTTCCTCACTTCTGTGCCCTCAACAAACTGGCCATTAAAGACAAATTTCCCATTCCTGTCATTGATGACCTCCTGGATGAATTGAGTGGCACCCAATTCTTTACTAAACTTGATCTTCTCTCGGGCTATCACCAGATACGTATGAAAGAGGTAGGCATTCCCAAGATGGCCTTTCAAACTCATGAGGGCCACTATGAGTTTTTGGTCATGCCCTTTGGCTTGTGTCATGCCCCCTCCACCTTCCAAAGCCTCATGAATCATGTCTTCCATCCCTTTCTCCATCATTTTGTCTTAGTTTTCTTTGATGACATCCTCATCTATATCAAAACCTGGACATACCATATTACTCATGTGGATCGAGTTCTCCATCTACTCTCTCAACACCAAATTTTCCTAAGACAGTCTAAATGTTCTTTTGGTGCCTCAGAAGTAGAATACTTGGGTCATCTGGTTGGCAAGGATGGCATTAGGGTGGATTGAAAAAATATTGAAGCTATGCAAGACTGGCCGCACCCAAAGACTCTCAAAATCTTTTGTGGTTTTCTGGGATTAAGAGGGTATTATCACAAGTTTGTTAAGAATTATGGAAAGATTCCCACGCCTCTCACTACTCTCCTAAAAAAGAACTCTTTCACTTGGACTCCAGCCGCTGCTCAAGCTTTTCAAACCTTGAAGATGGCCATGTGCACCACTCTGGTTCTAGCCCTTCCTAATTTCATAAAGACCTTTGTGTTGGAATGTGATGCCTCACGGAAAGGAATCAGTGTTTTCCTTATGAAAGAGGGTCGACCTTTGGCCTTCACTGGCAAGCAACTATCTTAAAGGAATCTGGGCAAACCAATCTATGAAAAGGAAATGATGGCTATTTTGCATGTTGTTGATCTGTGGCGCCCTTATCTCTTGGGGCAATGTTTCCAAATTAAGACAAACCATCAAAGCCTCAAGTACTTTCTGAACAATGCATTTCCTCCCTGGAGCAACACAAATGGGTGACTAAGCTCTTTGGAAATGATTATGAGATCATTTACAAGAAATTCAAAGACAATGTGATGGCGAATGCACTGTCCCGAAAATATGAAGAAGAAGGATCCCTTTTTTCTCTTTCCTTCATTGTACGAGATTCGCATCTGATCTAGCAATTGCAGACCAATGCTCCACCTCCCCCATGGTACTCTTGGCTCTAGGATGAGCTTCGATACAAATTCCATTTGTAATTAAGTAAACAATCAAAGCTTAAATCCACGGTACTTTCTGAGCTTCATGCTACACCCACAATGGGGCACTCTGGGTTCACCAAAACCTATGATAGGGTCAAACGTTCTTTTTTCTGGGATGCTATGAAACAGGACATCCATAATTTTGTCACTGAATGTGATGTGTGTCAACACAACAAGGGAGAAACAACCAAATCTCTGGGCACACTACAACTACTTCTGATTCCACCTGCTATTTAGAAGGATATCTCTATGGACTTTATTACTGGCTTACCCAAATCAGGAAATAAATCAGTCATAATGGTGGTTGTGGATCGCCTTTCCAAGTATGCTCATTTCTTCTCTCTTCAACACCCATTTACTGCATCCATGGTGGCTCAAATTTTCATGGACTAGGTCTTCAAGCTTCATGGCATGCCACACTCTATTGTTTATGATCGTGACCCAACTTTCACAAGCAATTTTTGGCAAGAACTGTTCAAGCTACAGGGCACCCAATTTCATCTCAGCACAACTTATCATCCCCATACTGATGGTCAAACGAAAGTTGTCAACAAATGTTTGGAAACATATCTGAGATGTTTTTCCTTTGAAAAGAAAAATCAGTGGGCTCAATGGTTACCCCTAGCTTAATGGTGGTACAACACTTCCTACCATACATCTACACGCATGACTCCTTTTGAAGCGGTATATGGACATAAGCGACTTTCAGTTCTCTCATACTTATCGGGTACCTTGAAGGTCCAGGAGGTTGACCAAACACTTACAGTTTGAGAGGATATTCTCCGTACCCTCAAAGAGAACTTGGTCATGGCATAGAATCGCATGAAGAAAAAAACAGATCAAGGTCGCTCTGAACGTCAATTTGCAGAAGGGGATCAGGTGTTTCTACGACTGCAACCATACAAGAAAACTTCCCTCACGGCCGAGCATTGTCAAAAGATAGAGCCTAAACTTTATGGTCCTTATACAGTTCTCAAGCGTGTTGGACAAGTCACCTATCAGTTAGCCTTGCCCAGTCATTCGAAGCTACATCCTGTTTTTCATGTTTCATGCTTAAAGAATGTGATTGGAACTAAGTGCCAAATTCAAACCTACCTTCCCGAGTTAGCTGAAGAAGGATCCATTTGGATACATTCATAAGTAGTTTTGGACCAGTGTGAGCATCACCTACATCAGAGAACCATCAAGAAAGTGCTAGTCCAGTGGAAAGATATAGCTCCAGCAGATGCCACTTGGGAACCAGCTACCATTCTGCGACAGTTTCCACATCTCAAGCCTTGAGGACAAGGTTGTTTTTAAGGGGACGAACATGTTAGGATCCTAACCCTCACATAGGTAGAGAAATATATTCAGATGTAATAAAGGTCAATATTAATAAGGCCTTTCAATAAAATAGAATAAGGCAGATGTAAGAAGACCTAATAGAAGCTTCCACTTCTAGAAGGATATTCATCTAAATGCTTCTCTTAATAGACATTTTTAGTATAAATAAGGGTCAAGGGTATGAAAACCCAAGCTTGGAGATTATTGTAACAGAGCGTTGCTCGAATGGAGGTTACCCCCTCGAAGAGGCTCATGAACATTGCTTTCTGAATCAAAGTGTTATTTATGTTGTTGTTCGTATATCATTTATGTGTTATTGTGGATATTATGTTGGTTATATTACTGTTATTCTGCCATTTCTATCATTTTATTTCTTTTCTGCATACTTTTTATATCTGGTATATTATAGTGTCGACCTCTAGAGAGTTATTTTCCAAGTACTAGCAGAAATACTACTTTACATGGAGATGAACTTTGAGATCAGAATATTGAAGCTATTGATCAAGTTATTAATGATGATATGGATGGAGATAACGTTAGTGATTCAAATTAGGAAGATGAGATACATAGATTGATCCAAGACACATTTTCTCCAATGGATGAGGACAGCCAGGATGATAGTCATGATGTTGATCCTCTACTCGAGAAGTCACGTCAACCTCTTTATGAAGGCTCAACAACAAATCTTTTATCTTCTATATTGTTGTTGGTGAACCTGAAGGTTTTGAATGGTTTATCAAACACATGTCCCACAAAGATACTAAGGTATTTAATTTGTTAATTATTTATGCCTACATGTTCACAAATACTTAAAAGGTTCATTTTTTTCCTATATTGGTATTGTTTTCTAATTTGTAAATTAGTATATTGGATTATATATTGATGATTAATATTGTTTACATTGACTTATTGTTTAAAATTTTGTAGATTGTTAGGTGATGTTCTATTACTAATGTCAAATATTTTACCATGCACATATCGAGAAATATCTGTGATTATGAAAGAAATTGGAATGGACTATCAAGATATTGATGCATGTCCTAATGATCATATCATATATTATGGACAATATGCATTAGAAAATGAATGCCCACAATGCCAAATAAGTAGATATCAAACTGATAAAGAGTCAAAGAAGGTGTCTCACAAAGTTCTTCATTATATTCTGATAATTCCACGTTTCTAGTGGTTGTTCAGGTGCCAAAGTATAGCACAGTTTATGGATTTCCATGCAAAGAACAAAAGTTGAGACGATGTTCTTTGAATGCCTGCAAATGGTTCTACATTGAACTACATTGAAGAAAAATGACCAATTTTTAAAGAATAACCTCGTAATGTTAGACTTTCGTTGGCAGCTGACGGTGTCAATCCATTTGGAGAGCTTCGTTCTACATACTCAGTGTGGCCTATTTTTGTTATAAATAATAGCCTTCCTCCTTGGATGTCGATCGAGAGAGATCACACAATGTTGGCAATGATTGTTCCAAGTATTTAATTAATTATCTTTTATTTGCTTTAAAGCATGACAAAATATTTCATTTCTTTGTTTTGTGCATGGTAATTATTTCTTTTATATATCACAAAATCTAGATAAGTACAATTAATCATGCAGTAGGTTGAACCAATCAGGTAGGTACCAGGATAAATATATGAACGTATATATTGAGCCTCTCATCGACGAGTTGTTGAAGTTATGAGTTGGCGTCACTATGTATGACATCTCTAGACCAATAGGGCAAAGACGATTTCAATTCCATGGAATACTATCATGGACAATTCATGATGCTCCTGGGTTAACACATTTTTCTGGTATATTGTTACTTTATTTTTGTGATTTAATATTATATATCTTTTTTGAAAAAATCATGCACTATTTTAAATTGTAACTCTAATTTGATGGTACATTTATTCATATATCTTGTAGGTCTTCAAACAAAGGGTAAATTCACATGCCCAGTTTGTGGTCCTAGGATAAAATCTCATCGTTCAAGGAGTTTAGCAAATGAAGTGTTTGATGAGTATAGGCACTTTCTGCCTAAGAACCAAAGTTATCGAACTACAGACAAAGCAAAGTTCAATGGTAAAGAAGAAAACGGAAAAAAACCACGAAGAATGACACCTCACCTATGGAAGTTGGAATATATTAGAAATAGTCAAGGTACAAAAATTATTTATGTATGACCTATTATATAAATCTTTGGTTAATTTCATTAGTATTAATTTCATTTTGTCCCATTAATTAGTGTTAATTTCAATTTTTTGATGTTTCATGAATGTCGTTAAGGCACAAATGGGATTTCACGAGGAATGAAAAGTTACCTGATGCAATTCAGTAGATTTCCATACTACAAGCACCTACAAATAGTTCATTTGTTTGATACAATGCATATCGGGAAGAACATAACAGAATTTTTATGGCGAATATTAGATGGAAGGACTGACAAAGAGAGAATTGGAAAGATTTGGTGTGACATCCGAGAAGCTAATCACGCCTTGCAAAGTGTTATTATTAATTATAATGGAGATGGTCGTGAACAAAATACTAGTTTTCCTTGGTTATTGACGGAGCAACAAAGCAATATTGTAAAAGAGGTCATTCGAAAAATTAGGTTTCCGACGAAGTTTTCGTTGAACATACAAAATATCTTAACTAAAAAAGGTGATTTTGGCGGGGTTAAAAAATATGACTGGCATACATTCATTAAGGTAATTAGTAGGTTATAATATATTTTCTTATCGATACGCATTTTTTGGAAACAAATAATAATTGTTTGTTTTTTGTTACAGTATACCTTTATCTTTCCTAGACGACTTTGACAACAACATAAAACAAACTATTTATGTACTTGGCAAACACATGAGGTAAGTATTGTTTTATAAGGAAAATGTACTTCTTATGTGATTTTTATTGGAACTTATTGACATATTATCTTTTATCTGCAAATTTATGTTTTCCTTGCATATTATGTTTATCTGCAAATTTATGTTTTCCTTACATGTGTGTTTATTTACATGATGCCTTGCATCTATTATACAAAATTATGAACTAGTATCCACATACCAAAGTTCCACATTTCAATTTGCATGTTTAAACAAATCACAAAACTATCAACATCATAAACATATAACAATTAAAATAATATCCCACAACACATAAATAGATTCATATGTATACATGTCAAATGTCTATATGTTTCTAACTAAACCCAACAAATACTAAGCAATGAATCACTAACATAAGTAAAAATAAAATTTCTAACCTTCTAAGGCCAAAATATAGATTGTTACATTTACAAATTTCTAGAACATAATTATGATCTAAAATAGACTAATTCCTCCTTGCATGTCTTTCCATGTATCTTCCCATTTTAACCTATACAAAAATAAATATATATCTTTCCATAACATTATGCAAGGAAAAATTCAAATCAAAATATGGATTGCAATTAAACAAGCATCACAAAAAAGGAACATTTCTCATCCCAAGAAATAAAAAATATTATATCACAAATTTCATTTCCATCCAATGAAGTGTTTTTTCATTTCCATGTCATTCCTTTACATGCCATGTCTTGCCTTGCCATGTCATGCCATGCCATCCCATACCTTGCCTTGCATTTCCATGCCATGCCATGTCATTCCTTTTATTTCCTTGCCTTGTCATGCCATGACATGCATTTCCTTGTCTTTCCATGCCATGTCATTCTTTTCCATGCCTTTCCATGCCATGCCATTCATTTCCATGTTTTTCCTTATCTTTCCTTGCCTTACCTTGCCATTCCATGTCATTCCTTGCCATGCCTTTCCCTACCATTGCATTCCTTTCCTTTCCATGCAATGTCTTTCCATACCATTCCTTGCCTTACCTTTCCATTCCATGCCATGACATGCCTTTCACTACCTTTCCTTGACATGCATTTCCTTTTCATTCCGTGCCTTTCACTGCCTTTCCTTGCCATTACATGCCATGCATTTGATTTCCTTTCTATGTCATTCCATGCTTTGCCTTGCCATGCCATGTCATCCCATGCTTGACAATTACTTTCCATGCCATGCCATGCCTTTATTTTCCTTTCCATGCCTTTCCTTTCCAAGTCATGTCTTTCCTTTCCATGCCATGCCATGCCATGTCATGCCTTGCCATGCATGTCCCTCATTGCATGTGTTTCCATGTAGCTTTCGATTTTAATATATATATATATATATATATATATATATCCATAACATTCTGCAAGGAAAAATTCAAATCAAAATGTGGATTTTAATTAAACAAGCATCACAATTAAAGAAACATTTCTTATCCCAAGAAATAAAAAACCTTTTTTCTAGGGACATATGACTTAAGGCCATATCACAAATTTCCTTTCCATCCAAATAAGTGTTATTTCCATGCCATGCCTTTCCTTTCCATGGCATGTCATTCCATGCCATGCATTTCCTTTCCCTCTCATTAGATGACATGCCTTTTAATTCCAGGCCTTGCCTTGTCATGCCATGCATGCCTTTCTTTTCCATGCCATGTCTTTCCTATCCATGCCATGCCATGCCTTGCGTTGCCATGCATTGTATTTCCATGTCATGCCCTGCCTTTCCATGTCATTCCTTTCCTTTCCATGTCATGCCATGCCCTGTCATGCCATGCCTTGACTTTCCTTTCCATGCCATGACATGCATTGCCTATATAATTTTTTGTAATATTATTTTAATTTAACTATGGAATTGTTGGTGAAATTGCATTTTTTTTATTTAAAAATCATTTTTAAATATATAAATAAATTCAACACTAAAACCCTTTTTAACTACACATATACACATATTTTACAGATTTAAGAATTGCAATACCAACAATTTCTATTGGATTTCCTCAAAAATAGTCCAAAAATATGACTGGAAATGACCAAAAACTTCTAAATTATCTTAAAAATTATAATCTAAAAATTAAGTTAAAGTAATTATGTTAATTTTTTGATAATTTTTTTATTTTATTATGAGAAAAATGACCAAAAACTTCTAAATTATCTTAAAAATTAGAATTTAGAAATTAGGTTAAAGCAATTATGTTAATTTTTTGATGAATTTTTTATTTTATTTTGAGAAAAATTGATTGAGATTATCTACTTATTAACTTTTTCTTCTATTAATGTTTTACTTTTTGATTGATTGCAAAATATATATATATATATATATATATATATATATATAACGATAAAATGTATATTGTATTTAATTCACATTCATCAATTAAATAATTGTATTAAAGTGTATATTACATTTAATTTAACATATTATTGATGAAGCACAATGTTTTCATTCCTTTTGACATTGTTTCATTTGAAAAAATATATAGTGTTTGGATTTTTAGGGAATATTGATTGCAATGTATAGTGTATTTAATTCATATTCATATATTTATTAATATTTATTTTTTATTGATGGCGAAATGTATATTGTACTTAATTCATATTTATCAATTAAATAATTGTATTAAAGTGTATATTACATTTAATTTAACATATTATTGATGATGTACAATGTTTTCATTCCTTTTGATATTGTTTCATTTGAAAAAATATGTAGTGTTTGGATTTTTAGGGAATGAAAAGAATTAGAGTGAGATAATTTTATAGAAAATAGGCATTTTTTTATGGATACAAATTTGATAAGAATCTCATAAAATTTTTAGGTATAAACAAAGTTTTATGATAATTAAAAATCCGTGGAACAATATTCTTAAGGATTTTTCCCATTCTTAATCCATTTGTATTGTTAAAAAATTGTTATAATAATATTACATTCTTTTTGTAATTGCACTAGCTTAAATGTTGAACATCTTTCTCATACAATTTATAGGAAAAATAAAAATAAAAAATCTTAGGAATTTTTTTTTTTTTTTTTTGG
>ML777246.1:1731618-1750470 GCA_009831015.1 Picea engelmannii | reverse complement strand
TATTGAGAATGTATAATATTTTTATTACTTTTACATTGTTTTATTTATAAAAGTATAAAACAGTTTTTGAATTTTTAGGAAATGAAAAAAAAAATTGAAATGAGGTAATCTCGTAGAAAATAAATTTTCTTTATAAGCATAAATTTGATAAGAATCATAAATTTTTTAGATATAATCACAGTTCTATGATAATAACAAATTCATGTATGACAGAAAAATGCAAACTCCATACATAAATGAGCTCCATATTTGAATTTCATAACTTTCATACTTAACTAGAATAAAGATGGAAAGAATTTAAAAAAATAGACTTTAAGAAAATAATATTTTTTAAAAGTAAAGTTTGTTTCCATTTTTTATTTTTTGAAATTTCATGATTTAAGGTTTTTTAAAATGAATTAAAATTCTTGTAAGTTAGGTTAAACTTATTATGAAATTATAATTTTTATTAAAAAAATTACTTTATTTGGAAAGAAATAAGGAAAAATTTGATCAATGTCTGAGCTTTAACTTTTCATATCACTGGAGAATCTACTACACGAAATTTTATGTATGGTCAAAATGCATTCTATATTAACATTACTGGTGTAAATTCTTGCAAAGTCCATGTACATAAATGAGGTCCATATTGGAGTATTGATTCACACAATTAATAAACATCTATTAGTGTTGTAATGCTACATTTATTTCAATGTATTGGAGAATAAATAGAATTTAATAAAATACTATGGAGTGCATATGTTTGTCATTCCTTTTCAAATTGCCCCATTTGAAAAAATATTTAAACTAGTGTTTGGGCCTTTTGGGAATGAAAAGAATCCAAGACAAGAGACTTTATAAAAGGTTGAAATGCATTCTATGTTATGCATTCTCACTACATTCTCATGGAGAATTTGAATTAAGGTTTCCAAAGGTCCCAAGAAGGAGGAAGAAAAAAAGACTTGGAAATGACATAAAGGGGCTCCTTTAGCTGCCTTACACCTTGAAGCACACTTCCACCTTCAGATTTAAAATCCATTTTAGTTGAGGATTCTTTGTTCAACAAACCAATTCTCTACTATGAAGAAATAAATATCTACCTTCAATAATAGAGTTTCAAAAAGAAGAAAAAAAAACCCCAAAAACTCAATCATAGCAGTGGAAGTTAATTAATAAATTGAAAGAAATCCATATAGTGGAGTTCATCCATTCCCTTAACAATCATTGGTAAGAAATTTCATAGGACCTTAGGGTGTGTGTGCAAAGTTGGTGGATGAAAAAGTGGCAAGGGGGTCAATAGGAACATGCAGTCATAGGAGCACATGTTTGTACTCAGGAGCGCACACACATTCCTGAAGTTATAGGTTTGGAAAAGAACAAACCTCAACTCGTTTTTCCACGTAGGTTCGTCGGAAGGAACACGTGCATGTTCTTAATAACGTGTGCGCATTCCTCTGATATAACATTTTTAATGGGCCACATGGGCGATTTGTGTCCATTTGCACACATTGCGCTCACATTTTTACCCTCTTGAGAAAAAAGAGAGGAGGATCTTTATCAATATCTTTCCATCGTGTCCCATTCAAGCTAGGTATGCCATGATTTCTCTTATTTTACTCTTAGTTTAATATTTTTACTTTTATTCAATTATTTTAATATATTCTAAAATAATCTAAATTAGAGAAATTTGTAATGTTATAGAGAAATATCATCTAGAAAATTTAGAGAGTCACCTCTTACATTACCTAACATTTTCCATTTAAAAATAACTATAGAGTTCTATTTACAAGAAATGACACTATTTTATAGTTTTTTATTTCTTAAAATATGTATTGTTGTTTTTTGTAATTTTATATTTTAATTAAGAAAACCGAACTAATTTACATTCCATGCCTTAGTGAATTGCAACATATATTATAAAATGTAACCTAGAGACAATGTAAACTGCCAACCAACATACCAAGGTGAGGAAAACCACAACCCACCACAACCACCCAACATAAACATCTAAATTGATGAGGGGTTGGACACATTACGAACACCTATAAATCAATTAAGGGGCATAAGAGAAACAAGCAGATATTCCTTAGCCAGTTCATTGGACGTCATTGTGAGGTCCATTGCAACTTCGCAAGGGAAATTGACTATATTTTTGAATATAGAGAAAGAATGTTTGAGTATTATAGCATTGGATTGGATAGAAAGCAAGTTGGAGACTTAGGTATATCAAAACAAAAACCAAATCTGTCTATTTTTATAGATTCGCGATATGGAAAACAACCACGTGTGACCAAGAAATGAATTTTCATTTATTGGTACGTCCACCCAAAAATTAGAGTAAACTAGATGGATAGGTGGTACATGGTATTTGATAAACCTCCCTGCAATAACAGGGAGGTTCCTTTATATTTTTTGCCAAATTTATGGGATGAATTTATTTTGGGCCAACATGTCAACTAATTCAATATCGACGACTTCCAAGGGATCGGTTGAGGGTCTGCACAGGACCGAGAGCATACTAGTAGCGATCCCATGTTTGGTCCTCATCCCCACAAGCGAAGTCTTGACCACCCTTCCCAACATCCTCATTGACTCATCATTGTAGAGAGCTTGCAGCAGGTACAAGTCACTATATCATCATTGACTCAGAGCCTATAGTAGCTTTGTTGCACTATCTCGACAGAAGGTGCCTACTAGTTACATTGATAAAGGGGTCATAGATTCACCCCATACAACAAATTCCATTGAGGAGAGGGAACATGGACATAAGAGTCATCCATGTGAGCCTCACACTTACCCAAGTTGCAGGAAAACTTGTTATGGGTCTATTGAGGCTAGTGGACAATATAGCTTAATGGAGGAGGTTAGTATCTTAACCATATCTATGTTCTTCATATTTATATAGTATTATTTGTATTTATATTGATATTTTATTTTATGTTTTTTTTCATTTGTTATGCCCGTGTAGTAGAGCCTCTACGCTTGTGGATGCATCAATGTCTATCTCCACCACTGATGTAGCAATAGAGGCATACTTCTCAATCGGTCTAAACCATACACACATATGTGTCAAATTTGATAAATTCTCCATAGTGATTTATTTATTTGATGGAATCCTCTAATTTTTAATGTTCTTTTGTTTCTACAAGTTGTGGGACTAGGCGATGTCAAGGAATTTCCACCTAGGATGGACAACTCACCTACATCACAAGTATCATGTGTAGATTCAAATATCATTTAAATATCAAATTTGTTGTATTTATGTTGTTGAATATTACTATTTGGTACTATTAGTTCAATACCATTAATATGTATGCACGCTCTCAATAGTTTTTCTAGTTTTTGTACTAGTCCTCTCCCTGGGCACCTGCCCAAAGATTCTAAGTTACCTTACTCTAGGCCAAGGGTTCTTCCATCACTTGTATAGTCTGTGGGGGTCCATCACCGCCCACCCCCACAATATTTATGATTCCATGCATCCTTAGTGGATGCACCCACATTCCGCCCATCCCCACCACCTCTTCCATCACATACATCCACAATGGATGCACCCGTATGCCACCCAACACCACCATTATTTCCATCTACGTCATTCACCATGGTTTCCACAATAGAGGTTACCTCGGAGTAGGTTTTACAACTGACCACTCCACCTGTCAATGATTCTCCATTGAGGCATGATATATTCATAGTGAGATAATGTGTTGATGATAAATTTTTATGTATGATGAATGCAATTGATTTTAAGCATATTTTTTTTAATTTAATGATTTGATCCTTGTAACTGATACATGGTGGCATCACTAAGAGATTAAGGTTGTGGAGGAGGGTAACACCCTCACGATTATTTGTACCATCTGTAAAGCCTTGCATCAAATCAAAATATACCTCAAACTCTCCATTAAGCTTGCCAAAATGTTCTACAATGTAGCCCAAGAGGAGAGTTGTAACATCCCCCAAAATAAGTTATTTTGAAGTTTGAAATTGCTTGTGAAATTATTTCTGTTTTTGGTAAATTCAAAATTGGAAAATTATTGCCATTTATGGCAATTCCAAATTTTGAATTTAGTTAATTGTAATTGATGATTATGACTGCTGGGTAGAGAACTAATTTGACCCAACTAATTATTTGTCTATGAAACTTGGATGGAACAAAATATTTTATATTTATTGTTGAGGGACAACTGGAACAGCTAGGTTAAAATCAGCTGACCATGACTCCATGAGTGGGGAACATGTTGGAACTACCTAAGGGCTGAATGTTACAAGTGGAAAATCAAGTATTTGGCCATTAGCATCCCCTGAAAATCAAGGATTTGGAAAGTTGCAAAAATTCCCAAGGGGAAAAGACCTAGGCATAATTGCTTTTGGATATATAGCATATGGGAGGAGGCAGGGCGCTGCCTAGTATGTTGGGGGGGGGGATTATCTCTTGTTGTTATGAACACTATATTCTGAGTGTGAGGCAAGGAAGATTTTGCTGAAACTGAAGGACTATTGCTGAGGAGGAGTTCTAGAGTTCACCCTCATGGATTCATGGTTAGGCTAGGGGGTGAACGGGACAAGTAAATTGGTTGTTTATAACATGTTTTATAATTTTTATTTTATATATGTTTACTATATGTTTTATAATTTTTGTTTTAATTATTTTTTATTTATATATATTTATAATTTGTTTTATATATTTTAATATTGTTTTATTTTTAATGTTTAATTAATAAACATTAACCTAATCACTAACCAAATTAATTAATTATTAATTAATTTCTAACAAGACTTAACCTAGCATATTTGTCTAATTACACTTACTTTATTAACATATTTACTAATTACTACCATTATTATTTAATCTAATCTTTTATTTATTATCAATTACCTTATTAAACTAACCAATATTTTATTATCTTAAGTTTTTTTATGCAATGATGAGTGGCGGGTGAGATGTAGTCAACATGACAAATGGGAAAGGGAGTGAGGGTGCAGAGGTGGACGAAGGATGCACTAGGGTGGTGAAGGATCAGGCGAAACAGATGGAGGGGAAAATGGAATCAACCAAGCCATAGGTCTTCATCACAAGAGAAATGCCAAATCAACAACTGAAGAATCGAGTTACCTATAATTATAGGACACCAACATAGGCTCCACCTGGGGATGGCATCTCTTTTAGGAGGTGTCAAGAACCACTGAACTCTAAACATGCAGACCGATGCTTTATTCATTGGGTTGATCCCAAAATATTATTCTGCAACCTGTACCTGTTTTGATCTTTCAACTGAGACAAAATAAAAAATAACACTGCTGAAAAAGAGATGCTCGGAATGTTGGGCTTATTCACACTCTCCTATCCTAATCTACTGCAATCACTGCTCAACTAGGTAATGGAAAAATACCAATGCAACCAATCCAACAGTTGATATAATAACTTTGTTCTTCCACTGTCTTTGATAAAACTCAGAAATAATTCTGTTACTCATGCTTGAGAGTAATTTCCAACATGGTCTTCACCATAGAGGATTTGATAAACCTGAACAATAGGAAAAATACTAGAAATGGAAAAAGGTCATGTATTGAAGAATTTATCCATATATGTATTTACATGATCAATATAGGCTTGGCCCATCCTTTGATTTTCAACTTCAAACAATTCAACATCATGACTTGATTTTTCACCTATGCCTTTTGTGTCCTCCAACGCTTCTCTACATGACTGCAAACGCTCTGATGGGTTTTGTGGAGATCCTCCTACTAAACCATGCAATGAAGTTGATTGTCTAATCATATCACAATCACAGCTGTTTTTCAATCCATAATTGAATGTCAAAACAGGCTCCTGACTACACATATAATCTAAAATTGTTGCTATGGGATCCTGAAAGGATTGACAAGATTTCTTCATTGATTCACATGACAGGTTATGTATTTTTATGTATTTATCTTTCAACATCTGCTCAATAATATCCTTCAAAATTTTGAATGAGTTATGATCTACTAGTACAGAATTACATTCCACTGATTCAACTCTCATTTCGATCTTTGAACTTCCATATTGGCTTTGAAAATCAAGGGAGATTAGTGACTGTGATTTTGGGTCTAACACAGGTCTCGTGTCATAAATGAAATCCTTTACTGACTCATCATAAATTTTTCTATCTTCACTATTTACAACTTACCTACAGTTTCTTTTCAGAAATTGAAAAGATGAGAAACATAAGGGCAAATATTTTTCTCTTACTCTGAAATATTATGCATTTTCCTCATCGTTGTCATGATTTTTGAGCAGAGAATGATTGTCATATCTGATTTGTAAGTGATCTTCTTCCTGCCAATGACATGTTGCTGATTGTTTCGACCATTCAACATCTTTTTCAGCCTCATAATCATCATCCTACTTATCACACTTGGATAAATCATCCATGAATGAAATTCCATCAAACATGCACATCATATCAGCTAATGGTTCTTCAACAAGCTGAGTTGGAACTTCATCTTTGACTACGTTGTGAATTGAATACATGAAAGAATCATTATCCAAACCATGGTACCAAGGATGAACTGCAAAGTGTTTGGGGACATTGATCCTTATATTTTATGGAACTATTGGCACATGTGGTCTTTGAACATCAAGTTTATCTTTCCTGCTAATCATCTGCATCATCTCTTTTACAGTGTTTTCCAGGACATCTAGTTTCATTTCTGAATATGTCATCCCTTTCGTTTCTATTCTATCTTTCTCTTCTGCCTTTAAATTTGCCTTTCTATTCAGCAAGTTAGCTTCCACATCAACTGCAATCTTTTTCATTTCTTCAAGGGTGGAAGTGTTCCTTTCTCTTAATTGGAATTCCATCTCAGGATTGAAAGCATCAGGGTAATGTAAGTGAGCTAATCCTGGGGGTGGAATTATATCAATCGGCATTGCATGGTACACCTTATTGAACTTGTCTGAAAACTGATGTACTGTCTCCCCTGTCTGTTTTTCAAAATGTGCATACTCTTCTAGGATGAGAAATATATTTCCCATGATCACCCATCTATATAGGATAACTTGCACAAATTGACGAAAATTGTTGATGCTTGCAGCTGGAAGGTTTTTAAACCAATCTTTAACTTTACCTAGCAATGATAGGGAAAACATCCTGATACAGACATCATCTTATTCCACCTCAAACATATCAATAAAATCCTCAAGATTTTGGATGTGCTTTTTAGCAATGATCTTCACATTCTCTCCATCAAATATGGGAAGATTATTGATGTAATTGACAGGGAGGTCATGGAGAATAGGAGGCAAATCTAGAGGCTTGTATCGGTCTGGGATTTTCATAGGTATAGGAGGTAAAGCAAGGGGCTTATAGCTAACTGGAATTTCATCAATGGCATGAGATAAAGCATGAGTCTCATGTCTCACTGGTATTTCCACGAGTGTATGAGTATGTACATGATCTAAAATTTGGGGCTTAGTCTCTTGAGGCTCATCAATTAGTAGGTGGTCAATGCAATTTTACACAATGTACTTTTGATTAGGTTTAGAATATGATAGAACATAATTAAAGATAAAACCCAAGATGTCTTGAATGCAATTTGGGCTTGAGTACCTAATATTTCTTGGCTTCTTGGTCATGCTTCAATTTCGTCCTCCAATGGAGTCATTGATTTGGCACTGTGTGGAGCTGATTGGAGTCATCAGGTGAAATATTACAGACTTCTTGCGTCTGATCACTGTCCACCATCAGTGATCAGATATGGAACTTGAAGTGCACTACTGGAGAAAGTTCCCTAGTATGGTCACCATTTTGTTAGCACTCTGTAATTTTCCCAAGGCTGTGGAGGCAGTCATAGAGGCAACATCAAAACCACTTCGAATCTTGGATCTATCCCTCCAAGACTCAGAGTGGGATCTCTCTGTCAGATTTAGATTTGTTTGAACATGGATCTTAGGCTAGTTATGTAGAATAGGATTTGTTTGAGGTGTTTGGCTGAAGGACTACTTTAGAATCCCATTGGGCTATGGGGTTTGTGACAAGTTTGAAATCAAATGCATATCTATAAGGTACTTCCACAGGGCGAGTTAATGAAAATGTTGGATCCTTTTAAAGTAAAGTGGCGTATAGAAGAAGAAAAGGATATGATCAATCACAATAACAAAGCATTTTATAATTTAATTATTGTAATATCGGAAGAAAACATTAAGACTTTTAAAATCTCGACACAGAGTATAAGAGATAAATTTTGCAGTAAAGCTCCTTTTAAAAATTAGAGAAATAAAACATAATGATGACTATGTAGAATCACATTCGACGAAGAAAAAATACTTCACCAATTGTCAACACGCAGGAATCCTGTGAAAAAGTCCCTTTTATTGCTAGTGAATTTGAAAAATATTACAGAGAACAACCTTTTTGGGTTTAAGAATCAACAAAACCCCATATTTGACTCATTACAATATATAAAAAATACTCTCCCCAAGATCAGGATGTCGAGTTCAACCACCTCGGCCAAAAATAACAACAAATCCCCAAAAATCTAGAACTGAAAATTTGGCCGAATCTACTAAAAATAGAGGTACGCTCAGACATTTGTTTCTCCTCGGAAGTGATACCTGTACACAATATGGAGGATATTATTGTATATGAGCATGTTATGGACAAAAATGTCCTTTGGTTTATCCAAATTCATCTCCAGCTGGCCGAAACAACTCCCGCAAAGTGAGGACTAAAACAGGAAAAAACGGAAATTGAAAACATGAGGCTGAAAGATGGCTTCGATTCTCCCAAATGGTGGCACCTATGCAAACACTGAGATAAATTTTTTTTCTTAATCCCGTTACGGAGAAAAAACTCTCTCGGTTTTTCAAAATTCGTTTTCGTTTGCCCATAATCCACCTCGGAAAAACACTGGTCGAACTAGTAAAAAACAAGCGGTTTTGAGAAATTGGGGGATGGCGGTTTTGGAGGGGTAAGCGGTATGTTGGACCCTCCCTCAGGTGGTAAGTGGTATTGGGAGGGGGGGTTCGATTTCACCAAGAGGTGACAAGTGTCCCTTGTTATTGGATAAATCGGTAAGTGCAGACACTAACTGATCTCCCTAGATCCACCTAGATCTAGAACAAAACACACCAGAACATGACGCTTTCCTTAAGTTTTAAATATTGAATTTACTAACTAAAGAGGAATAGGTGACATACATCTTAAACGCCGCTTCCTCTCGCCATCGCCATCCTAGCTCCGTTCCAACACTCATACAATGATGATCCTACAAAAGAACGCAACCAACCAAAGTGATAGTAATAGCATAAACTCAATATAAACCTATGTATGTGATAAAGGAATCATACAATAAAACACAACAAGATTTATAGGAAATAATCATATTACTGTATCATATTAAATGTGAAAGAGAGATTACAACTATGGCCTTGATGTCGTAAGGTCCCTTCCAACTGTCCTTCGTTCCCCACACACTTCCACTCCAAGAATTCTGAGAGCATAGATCTGATAATATTCACAATCTATCTTGACAAATGGCTCACCTAGACAAGCTAACAATATGCAAAGCTCAATCCAATCCAAGCTCCAAACTCCAAAGCTTAACCTTCTCCATGAGAGCTCCTCTCCTTTTATAAGTTGAAGAGGATAAGGTGAGGAGGTTAGGATGATCCCACTAAATCATGAAAGAAAGTAAGATCCAAACCATTCGGATGCCACCTCACCATGGAAGCTTCTCCTTCTAGAAGCATCGAGAATGTGCTCGTTTTTCCCACATATGAGGATTCTCGCACCTTGCTTATAGAGCAACCTACAAACTTCTCGCAAGCCACATATGGTGCAACCTGCGAGAATCAGGCATTCTCTCACCCTGCCTATATAGCAACCTATGAACATCCTCTTTAATAGGGTTTTTATAAAGGAGAATGCAACTTCTTCTCTCAGGAAACATTCTTCTCTCTTCTTTCTTCAGGAACTCAGGCCACTGACCCCTCTGAAGGCAACATATAGGTTTACATCATTAACGGTCATAGGGATGACAAAAATAATGTGTAACATCCCTCCCAATACCACGTATCAGACCCCTCTTGAGGTGATATGATGTGAGGGAGGGGGGCTCCGATATGCACAGGAAGTGTAATGGGGGAAAACTTAGGATAGTTTAAGTTTTTGCGTTTTTTTATTTTGTATTTATTTTTATTTTACGTTTTGTTTATTTTTATTTAGTACATGTTTTGTTTTTTATATTATATGTTTTATTAAGTTTGATTTTATTATTATTTTTTTATTTGTGTTTTAATTTAATGTTTTATATATGTTTTATAATTTTTGTTTTAATTATTTTTTATTTATATATTTTTATACTTTGTTTTATATATTTTAATATTGTTTTATTTTTAATGTTTAATTAATAAAACGCTAACCTAATCATTAACCAACTAAATTGATTATTAATTAATTAATTAAATAATTAATTTCTAACAATACTTAACCTAGCTTATCTGTCTAATTACACTAACTTTATTAGCCTATTTACTAATTACAAACATTATTAATTAATCTAATCTTTTATTTGTTATCAATTACCTTATTAAACTAATAAATATTTTACTATCCAAAGTTTGTTTATGTAGGGATGAGTGGCGGGTGACATGTAGTCAAAGGGACAAATGGCCAAGGGAGTGAGAGGGCAGAGGTAGACAAAGGATGCATTAGGTTGGTAAAGGATCGGGCGAAACAGATGGAGGGGAAAATAGAATCAACCGAGCGAGAAGTCTTCATCACGGGAGCAATGCCAAATCAGTAGCCGAAGAATCGATTAACCTATAATTATAGGACCCCAAAATGCCAAATGAGACTTGATGATTTACCCATATAAACATATAATTACATGTATATATATATATACCATTGTTGTACATGATGTTTCCTAACTTTGCTTACAATTTAAGAAATTATACATACGAATTCCAACAATTAACACAAGAGACTTCGAACATACTTTTCATTATTTAAACTGCGTGACCTTTTATATTCCGGTTATTCCCTCGTAAACCCCAAGAGGTTATCTCCGATATTTTTATACACAGTCATAATACAGAGACTAATTAAAACAAATCACAGTAATGGAATGGCAGAAAGACAACGGTACTTTTTTTTAACAGAACACCCGAAGCGATAACCAACATTGCCGGAACCTAGATCTGAAAACCTTCAAGTCCAAACTTTAAATTGAAACACGAGTACCTTTCGCGAGTAAGTTATGGTTCAGATCCATCGCGACGACCATGTAAGCCCTGCAAGAAAGGCGAGATGAATTATTAGTGTCAGATAGTAGTCAATCAAACTTTAGCATATGAGTTAAATAACATAAGATAGTGAAGATCTCCTCTGATGGTTTATTACTTAGCTTGAATTTATCACAGGTCGACTCCCAGACATAGTCACGATCCATTCGATGCCCAGAAGAGCAAGAAGTGAAGTTGAATAATCTGATGGGTACCCTCATAGTAAAAATGGGGTCCCATCATTAGTTGAAATAACCAATACAAAAAGGAAATTATATTAATTGTTTTCATAACTGTAATATAGGTCATACTCTTTCAAACAATTTAATCAACATAATATAACATATGTTTATCATACAGAGTCACTAGTCAAGTCACATAAATTACACCAAAGTATGACGACCGT
This sequence comes from Picea engelmannii, assembly GCA_009831015.1. NCBI lineage: Eukaryota > Viridiplantae > Streptophyta > Pinopsida > Pinales > Pinaceae > Picea > Picea engelmannii. The sequence continues at coordinate 1,738,816 of ML777246.1, read as the reverse complement.
AAGCACGAATTCACACATAAAATCTTGATAAAGGAACTTTAAGTCAATACAAAATTCTTCGTGAAGGAATTTTAAAAAAATACAGAACACTTAAGTTTCTTTCCTGTATAAGTTAAAAACCGTGACAAGAAATTTAGAGTTTTCATCCGATAATATTTACAGCACAGAATGGTTAGACCGGAGGTGTTTTTCCTTCTCTGACCACATATGAAGTTACAGGATGTTAACTCACTGTTCCTCTTAACTTTACGAGTTGTTGAAAGGATTAAGGAGTTCCTTTAAGTTATACCTAACAGTAAGTAAGAAAAACCTAAGTTAAACATCCTTAGAGACCACATGAATTATCACTTAATCATAATGGATGGACAGAATCAATCATGGATCTTTATATCCTAAATCTCCTCAGTCTTTAACATAAACAACAGATTAAGAAAGTAGCAGGCTAGGTGTCGAAAACGATTGTCCTCGGAAAAACAAAGGACATTGAGTTTCACGTTGGGTGACCCCTGTCACTATTATCGCACTATGTTATGAAAACAAGAATCATGACAGACATCGAAGGGAGTAAGAATAAAATCAAGAGAATCTCGGAAGGATCAAATAGAGGTGTAATGTCCCATACAGTCTTTACGACTGATAATTTAATAAACTCAAAGAAAAAATGAATTCAAACACCTAAAGCAATCCCTTGAAGTAAGTAGACAATCCATAGAGGGGATAGTAACTCATACTAAAGCAATGGATTCTCGGGGAAGTATGGATAGAACTTATTCTTTATTTATTGAAGGGCATAACCACCTACAATAGAATATGAATAAAACCAACACGCAGTATTTTGCGATAAAGCTATCTTGGTCAAAATTACAGAACCGACATCCTCGCGACCTTGACCCTTTTCGGTCTAGAACACTCTCTACAGTTTTCATAAGTGTCATATCTATCATATATTAAGAGTGTAATAGAGGCTAATGGAGAAACCACAGAGGAGTCCTAAGCAGTATCAACGGTTAAAGAAGAGAAAAGAAAAAAAAAAACCACCACTAAATGTTGATAAAACATCATGTTCAGGAACTATGAAGGTAAACATGATAAATTACTAATACAGAGAGTTGATTAACAAGTATCGAAGGATGCTTACCTTGCAAGGGTTCCGACTAGTGCTCTACGAATGTTCCACTTCGCCATTTCAAGCTCTAGTTAACGAATGATGGCCTTGAAATCAAGCCGAGTAGTAATGGAGATAGACTCATAGTGGTTTCTTACACGCAAGGTCAGAAAGGAATGAACAAAATGATAGTGAAACCTCCAGCGAGCCTAGTAATGGTGATTGGTAGGAAACTGTGTTAAGGGCCATGTGGCCCTTGTGAGGTGGCGAGAGCATAGTGGGCATGAAGGTTGAGCACTAGCCAAGGAGTACACCATAGGATACTTCTTAAATTTCGCGGGTATAGTCACTAAACCGGACAACGATACCCTACCACCTTATTTATTATCATAGTTATGATGAAGGAAAAGAACTGGACATTTAGGGTTTAGAACACACATAGTTTTATTCTAGTTATACGATTCAGTTCTTACTTATAACCTTGATGCCACTTGGACTAAGTTAGTTACCATGTGATCAATCGAGAGTAATACTCGTGTAAATTAATCATAACCTTAATAACAACCAATCGGGCTTGTTAAAGGGTTACATCATTACACTATGGGTTTATGCTAATAGGATAGGAAACCTATAGTCTTTAAAAACACTTTGTGCTATTAGAATGAAAGGACAAAGGTGGGTATAAGCCTTAGGTAGTAGATTACATCTTCACTCTATTGCTAAGGTAGGGTTAACATTTTCATGAAAAACATGTACACTTAGTTATGTGTATGTAACTTGCATCCTTGTCAAGAAGCGATAAGATTAAGTTATGGATGTTAAGGAAGTAATGGAACCTTTCTGACATATAGTTTATGATTGTTCGATGGTTTTCCTCTTTTAGACAAACGATAATTATAGTGACCCTATTTAAAAAAAAAATTATTTATAAATTTTGGGAAATATTACATATGGTATTAGAGCCAAGGTTATAGCACTTGGACCTTAAACAAGCCAAACCATTTTCTTAGCACATATATAATTTTTTTTTTCTGTTCATGTAAAACTAACAAAACCATTACTGTTACAAACAAAAACTTTGTTTTATGTTCTGATCATGGCAGCACAGGATGAAGCAGAGATTAGACTCGGGGAGATTCCTGAGAAAAGGCCCACTGGATATCAAAGGTAGAACAATGATGAAATCTCACCTAATGAAGTTTTGTAAACTATGAGAAACCTCATTGTGGAGTTGCAAGTTTTCAAAGAAGACAATGAGAAACTAAAAAAGGAACATCAGGAACAAGAAGAAATAAATGAAGTTCTACTACGAAGCATAGTGACAAAAAAGATCCCAAACGACAATAGCCAGGAAGAAGAGTTCAGTAAAAGGGCCTCCAAGAATTTTGGCCCTAAAGTAGAAAAAGAGGATAGCTCGTTCGAAGGTACACCTTCAGTTGAAGATAAAACAAAAACAGGAATAAAAAGGAAACAGGTAGACCACCTTGAGGGAGAATTTAAGAAAATCAAACCATCTACCTTTGACGGGGAATCCAGAACAAGGGAGTAAGCTGAAGCATGGTTATTAGACATAAAGAAGTATTTCTAGATATACAACTATTCCAACAATATGAAGGTCAGAATGGCCATCTATAATCTGAAAGGAAAAGATACCATATGGGGGCGGGACCTGAAGCTGGCCAAGGGCCCAAAGGAAAAATAGATGGAATGGTCGGATTTTAAGAAGTACTTTAAGAAACAATATTTATCTAAAAGTTACTATGAAAGAAAAACTGAAGAGTTTTATGAGCTATGACTCGGTCAAATGGCTATGGATGATTTGATAAACAAATTCTTGGAATTACTAATATTTTTGTCTTATATCCAGAAGGATAAAGTGAAAATCCAACTGTTCCTAAGATGTTTACCATAGTCCTATAAGGACAAAATCGAATTCGATAATCCTAGATCCTTAAGTGAAGTTTTCAGGAAGGCCTAAATGTGTTTCGACCAATACAAACATCGGTCAGAATTTCCCAAGGCTTGGAAAGACAAGAAACAAGACCGAATGAATCAACGGAAGAAGGGATATCAGCCAACCCCTTTTCGTAACACAACAAAGAGTTTTCCAAGGAAATATTTTCACTCCAACAACCAGAGCACCCAAGGAAGTGATAAACCAGTTAATCTGAGAACAAAGAAGTTTGGGGACAACCCCCATGAATCGTTAAAATGATGGGAATGTGGAGAACCTCAGCTAAGGAGGAAATGTCCATGTTTGACTTTAACAACTAGCACTACGGTTCACAGCCTATAGGAAGCCTCTACAGTGGGAGATGTGGGCATAAGCTTACATCGGATCAATGCAGTCGTGGATGGGCGACAAGTTGACCACCAATCCACTGTAGTGGATATTGAAGGTAAGATTAACAATACTCTTATTTATGTTTTAATCGATCCAGGAGCTACGTTGCGTTACATCGCTTCTGGTGTAGTGGATTCAAATAAACTTAAGAAAACAAGACATGCAAAATCTTTGCTAGTAAAACTAGCAACAGGAACAAAAAGGAAAATGTCCAACTTTATTTCTAATTGTGAGTTCAGTTTAGGTGGTCAAAACACAAATACAAATCTGAACATTCTATCGTTAGGGTCTTATGACATAATTATCGGAATGGATTGGTTAGAAAGGAATAAATCAGTTTTAGATTGTTATGAAAAATCACTCAAGTATAAAGACAAAAATGACAATGTTAGGACAAATCAAGGTATACACAAACCAATCTTAGTTAGATATATTTCAGCAATGCAATTTAAGAAATGCATGAAAAAGGGTTGTCAGATTTATGCCATCCAAGTAACAAATATGTTGGAAAAAGAAAATAAACCTAGCTTGGAGGATTTTGACGTCATTCATGATTTCAAAGATGTGTTTGTTGATGAGATACCTGAATTACCACCAAGGAGGGAGATAGACTTTTATATCGAACTACTACCTCGTTCAACCCCTATATCTAAAGTACCCTACCGAATGAGTTTACCAGAATTAACAAAATTAAAAATTCAATTATAGGAATTATTGGACAAAGAATATATCAGACCGAGTGTTTCACCATGGGGAGCACCAGTCCTTTTTGTTAAGAAGAAAGATGTAAATTTGAGATTATGCATCAAATACAGACAACTAAACAAAATGACTGTTAAAAACAAATACCCCTTACCTAGGATCAATGATTTGTTCGATCAAGCAGGTCGGGCCAAGATTTTTTATAAATTGGATTTAAGATCTGGTTACAACCAGGTTAGAATAAAAGATGAGAACATAAGTAAACAACATTCAAAAGGAGATATGGACATTGAAATTTTGTTGTTATACCGTTTGGACTCACTAACGCGCCAACCACATTTATATTCTTAATGAACAATATTTTCAGTCAGTACTCGGACACGTTTGTTTTGGTATTTATTGACAATATCCGAGTATATTCTAAAACAAAAGAAGAACACGAAGAGAACCTAAGGATAGTTATGAAAACTTTAATAAAACACAAACTCTATGCTAAATTTGATAAGTGTGACTTTTATCAGAATAAAATACAATACCTAAGCCACATAATATCTGAAGAAGGTATTGTGGTTGACCTTGAGAAAATAAGAGTCATCATGGAATGGCCGATTCCTAAGGACGTAGCGGACATCCAGTCATTCATGGGAATCACTGGATATTACCGTAGATTTATAGAGGGATTTTCCAAGATGGCATACCTTATCACCTCATTACAAAAGAAGGGAACCAAGTTCAACTAGTCACAGAAATGCCAAGACAATTTTAATAAGTTAAAGGAATTATTGACAACCACACCCATTTTAAAGGTAGCAGATCCAGAAAAAGACTTCATAGTCTATGTAGATGCATGTAAGGAAGTTCTAGGTAGTGTCTTGACTCAGGAAGGGCACATTATTTGTTATGAATCACAAAAACTATAGGAACACAAATGAAACTACGTCACTCATGACTTAGATTTGGCAGTTTTCATACACACCTAAAAGATGTGGCGACACTATATAATGGGCAATTTTTTTTTGTTATTGATGGATAACAGCGGTGTGAAAGTTTTGTTTAGTCAACCTGAATTTAATGAAAGGAAAGCGAGATGGTTGGCCTTCTTGAGTAAATTTGACTTTGAAGTAAGAAATATCAAGGGTAAGGAAAACAAGGTGGTTGATTCCTTAAGAACAAGAGTTCATGGGTTGTTTGAAATAAATGTTAGCAGGGCAAAAAGCGATCTTGAGTAGAGGATAAAAGTTGAAGGTAATAATGATGAGAACTACACTAAAATAGTGGCAGAATTACAGAATAATACAAATTTTTTAGAAAAAAATGATTTGAGTTTGGACATAAATGGTCTACTACGATTTAAAAACAAAATACACATACCAGATTCAGAGGAATTAAAGTGAACGGTTTTGGAGGAAGTACACAAGAAACCATATTCTGGTCATCCAAAATACTAGAAAACAGTAACAACACTAAAGAAGTTATTTTATTGGCCTGATATGAAGGGAAAAACAATAGAATACTTAGCTAAGTGTCAATATTATCAGCAGGTGAAAGCCGAACACCAACATCCAGGTAGCCTATTGCAACCCTTACCTGTACCAGATGGAAATGGGAGACTACATCACTAGAATTTATTACAGGTTTTCCTAGAACTCAAAAAAAAAATGATTCAATTATGGTGGTAATCGATAAGCTTAGTAAGTCTGCACACTTTATTCCTGTAAATTCTACTTTTAAAGATATTAACATTGCTGAAATATTCATGAAAGAAATTTTTAGATTGGATGGTATTCCTAAAATTGTGATTTCGGATAGAGATGTAAAATTTACATCTACTTTTTGGAAAGAATTGTTTGCAGGGTTAAATACTAACTTGAATTTCAACACCAGTTATCATCCACAAATGGATGGGCAGACCTAACAAACAAACCAAATCATAGAAGTTATGCTACGCTTGTACATAAGGACAAAACCAAGCAAGTGGGAATACTACCTACACTTGGTGGATTTTGCGCACAGCAATGGTTACCAAACATCGGCTAAGATGAGCCCCTTCGAGGTACTGTATGATAGAAAGTGTATGACTCTGATTAGCTAGGATAACCTAGCGGACAGACTCATGGTAGTATAGAAATGATCCACGAAATGGAGAATACGGTAAGAAAAGTTCAGTAGAATTTAAAAGAGGCTCAAGATAGACAGAAAAGTTATGCCTACCTAAAAGAAGACACCTGGAATTTCAAGTTGGGGATCACGTCTATTTAAAATTCATAGCCTGAAAAAGTTCACTAAACCTAGGGAACTGTGCCAAGATGGAACCCAAGTTTTGTGGCCCTTTCGAGATCTTAGCTTGATTTGGACTCGTAGCATACCAACTTGCACTTCCTGCCAAACTAAAAATTCATAATGTATTTTATGTTTCTTTGTTAAAGAATTATGTTCATGACCCTACTCATATGATCGATTGGAACTTGGTGGAGGTGCAACCAAAAGGTGAGTTCCAAGAATAACCTCTGGGCATTCTGGATAGGAGACAAATAGCACTACAGAACAGAGTTGTCGCCCAGGTAAAAGTGCAATGGAAGCACTTTAGTCCTAAAGAGGCCACTTGGGAGTTAGAGGGAGATTTGCAGAAATCTCATCCAATCCTATTCCGAGAAAGGGATGAACACTGAGAAAAGTTTTTATTGAAGGGGGAAAGGATGTAACATCCCCCAAAATATATTATTTTTAAGTCTGAAATTGCTTGTGAAATTATTTCCGTTTTTGGTAAATTCGAAAATGGAAATTTATTTCCATTTATGGCAATTCTAAATTCCGAATTTAGTTAATTTTAATTGATGATTAAGACTGTTGGGAAGAGACCTGATTTGACCCAACTAACTATTTGACTATGACACTTATATGAAAAAAAATATTTTGTATTTATTGTTGAGGGACAAATGGAACATCCAGGTTAAAATCAGTTGACCATGACTCCATGAGTGGGGAACATGTTGGAACTACCTCAGGGATGAATGTTACAATTGGAAAATCAAGTATTTGGCCATTAG
>ML777246.1:1700033-1722934 GCA_009831015.1 Picea engelmannii | reverse complement strand
TCTGAGTGTGAGGCAAGCAAGATTTTTTTGAAACTAAAGGACTATTGCTGAGGAGTTCTGGAGTTCACCCTCATGGATTCATGGTTAGGCTAGGGGGTGAACGGGACAAGTAAATTGGTTGTTTTGTTCTAAGGTTGGGCGGAACGTGGTTGTTCCATTTGTTGTTCGACAACTATTCAGATATGTCTATCTACTATGTCTATGGTCAAATGTTATTTGAAGCACTAGCTGCTAGAATGTATTTTTTTAAATATGGATGAATCAATCTGTTTAGTAAATTCTGATGGAATGGGATGATTGTAGGATAAAACTCTTACAGTTTATTTATAGGCATTGAATAAACTTTTTGTATCTTGGTTGGAAATAAAATTTAATTATGAGATCATGTTGGGATATATATTTATGTTAAACAACATATCCTTTCTTTTCTATTTTGAATTCCCTACCAGATATATGAATCATATGTATCTAAAGATATTCAGTTATGTAAGTAAAACTTTATATTGTGCAAGCACTAAAGGAAAATTTGAAAGTAAAATTGAGACTTAAAATTCATATATAGTTACAGACTTATCTCTGTAGGTCACCCCTTTAATTTTGAATGAATTGGTCTATGGATTTATTACTGTGGGGACAAAGTAAAGTTGGGACTGAGATATATGCATATAGGTTCAGATATATTTTTGTAGCTTAAATAAGCAAGACCGTAATAAACAATGGAAATACCTGACCATGCAAGTGCCAAACAAGACTTGATTATTTACCCATATGAACATATAATTACATGTATATATATATATATACCATTGTTGTACATGATGTTGACTAACTTTGCTTATAGTTTAAGAAATTATACATATGAATTCCAACAATTAACACACAAGACTTCGAACATACTTTTCACTATTTAAACTGCGTGGCCTTTTATATTCCAGTGATTCCCTCGTAAACCCCAAGAGGTTAGCTAGGATATTTTTATACAGATTCATAATACAGAGACTAATTAAAACAAATCATGGTAATGGAATGGCAGAAAGATAACGATACTTTTCATTAACAACATATTTTAGAAGATCTATATGCCTATAGGCTTAGATCTAGATATCCATAAATAGAACACCCAGAGCGATAACCAACATCATCGGGACCTAGATCTGAAAATATTCAAGTCCAAACTTTAAATTGAAACCTGAGTACCTTTCGTGAGTAGGGTGTGGTTCTGATCAATCGCGATGACCATGTAAGCCCTGCAAGAAAGGCGAGACAAATTCTTAGTGTCAGATAGTAGTCAATCAAACTTTCGCATATGAGTTAAATTGCATAAGATAGCGAAGATATCATCTGAGGGTTTAATACTTAGCTTGAAGTTATCACAGGCCGACTCCTAGACGTAGTCGCGATCCATTCGACGCCCAGAAGAGGGAGGAGTGAAGTTGAATAATCTGATGGGTACCCTCGTAGTAAAAACAGGGTCCATCATTAGTTGAAATAACCAATATAGAAAGGAAATTATATTAACTATTTTTATAACAGTAAGATAGGTCAGGTTCTTTCAAACAATTTAATCAACATCATATAGCATATGTTTACAATACAGAGTCACTAGTTGAGTCACAGAGAGTACACCGAAGTATGATGACCATAAGCATGAATTCACACAGAAAATCTTGATAAAGGAACTTTAAGTCAATACGAAATTCTTCGTGAAGGAATTTTAAACCATTACAAAACTCTTAAGTTTCTTTCCTATATAAGTTAAAAACTATGACAAGCAATTTAGGGTTTTCAACTAATAAGATTTATAGCACAGAATGCTTAGACTTGAGGTGTTTTTCCTTCTCTGACCACGAATGAAGTTACGGGATGTTAACTCATTCTTCCTCTTAACTTTATGAGTTGTTGACAGGATTACAGAGTTCCTTTAAGTTATACCTAACAGTAAGTAAGAAAAACCTAAGTTAAACATCCTTAAAGACCACATGAAGTATCACTTAATCAAAATGGATGGAGGGGATCGATCATGGATCTTTATATCCTAAATCTCCTCAGTTTTTAACATAAACCATAGATGAAGGAAGTCGCAGGCCAGGTGTCGAAAAAGATTGCCCTCAGAAAAAAACGAAGGACGCCGAGATGCACGGTGGGTGACCCCTGTCACTATTATCGCACTATGTTATGAAAAAATGAATCATGACAAACATCGAAGGGCGTAAGAAGAAAATCAAGAGAATCTCAGAAGGATTCAAATAGAGGTGTAGTGTCCCATACAGTCTTTACGACTGATAATTTAATAAAATCAAAGAAAAAATGAATTCAAACACCCAAGGAAATCTGGTGAAGTAAGTAGACAATCCACAGGGGGGATAGTAACTCATACTAAAGCAATGCAGTCTTGGGGAACTACAGATAGAACTTATACTTTATTTATTGAAGGGCATAACCACCTACAACATAAGACGAATAAAACAAACACGCAGTATTTTGCGATAAATCTATCTTGGTCAAAAATATAGAACCGACATCCTCACGACCTTGACCCTTTTTGGTCCAGAACACTGTCTACAGTTTTCATAAGTGTCGTATCTATCATAGATTAAGGGTGTAACAAAGGATAAGGGATAAAAAATAGAGGAGTCCTAAGCAGTATCAACAGTTAAAGAAGAACAAAGAAAAAAAAACCCGCCTTTGAATGTCGATAAAACATCACGTTCAGGAACTCTGAAGGTAAACATGATACATTACTAATAGAGAGAGTCGATTAACAAGTGTGAAATGACGCTTACCTTGCAAGGGTTCCAACCAGTGCTCTTAGAATGTTCCACATTGCCATTTCAAGCTCCAGTTAATGAATGATGGCCTTGACATCAACCTGAGTAGTAATGGAGGTAGAGTCATAGTGGTTTCTTACACGCAGGGTCAAAAATAGTGAAACCTCCAGCGAGCCTAGAAATGGTGATGGGTAGGAAACTATGCCGAGGGCCATGTGACCCTTGTGAGGTGGCGAGAACATATTCGACACGAAGGTCGAGCGCTAGCCATGGAGTACGCCACAATATACTTCTTAAATGTCGCGGTTATAGTCATTAAACCAGACAACGATACCCTGCCAGCTTATTTATTATCAAAGTTATGATGAAGGACATGCACATGCCAATTACGGTTTAGAATGCACATAGTTTTATTCTAGTTACACGATTTAATTCTTACTTATACCCTCGATGACACTTGGACTAAGTTAGTTACCATGTGATCGATCGACAATAGTAATGGTGTAAATTAATCATAACCTTAATAACAAACAATTGGGCTTCTTAAAGGGTTACATCATTACACTATGGGTTTGCGTGAATAGGATAGGAAACCTATAGTCTTTACAAACACTTTGTGCTATTAGAATGAAAGGACCAAGGTGGTTATAAGACTTAGGTAGTATATTACATATTCACTCTATTTCTAAGGTAGAGTTAACATGTTCATGACAAACATGTACACTTAGTTATGTGTATGTAACTTTGTAACATCTCTCTCTTGCACACACTGAGAAAACCTATTCTTTGAGGACACTTGCTGGAAAGTGAGCCAAATTTTATGCCATTGACCATTGATTACTATCATGATGCATTATGGATGTGATTATATGTTATTTGAATGTATTGACTTAGACAGGTGCTATTGACTCAATTCTCCTGAGTGTGCAAGATTTGGACCGCGAGGATGTTGGGGCATCGATGAACCCTTGGACTCTAGATCAAGTCAACGAGTGCATCTGATTAGATGATATGATTATGGATATATTTATGACATGATTCATTGATGATGTAGGCTGACGATAGCTTGCCGACCAGACTCGCATGTGGAGTAGAGGGGTCACGCAGGACTTCCAGAGATGTTTAGGGAGAGGTGTGGACAATATCCCTGCCACAACCTACTAACACTCCCATCGTGGCTTGAATTGTAGGTTAACGATTACCTAGTTCGAGAGGAACCACGATGTCGTGAGGGAAAATTGCGATAGTCGATCACAATGATTCTAAAGGGTGCACAATAAGGCAAGGGCCTTATTCCTTACAGGCCCTTAGTCTCCCAAAAGTTCACCTAGCGGAGTATTGACTCCAGGGGTTTTTGATGTCTACCAAGTCAGTCAATAGGCGAGTGGCACCATTGGAGCACATGGTGTGTCCTAAAGGGCACGCCGCGCAAGAAAAATGGAAAGAGGCGAGTGGTGCCCTGGAGCATATAGTGTGTCCTAAAGGGCATGTCGTGCAAGGGAAACAAATTTAGGCGAGTGGCACCCTTGGAGCACCTAGTGCATCCTGAAGGGCATATCACATTGTTAATGATAAAGGAATGAACCTAGATGTCCTTAGGACGAACAACGTGATAAGAAATTTTTAAGACAATTCACCTAATAAAATGTCGCCCAACATGAAAATTAAAGTCTAGGTCTAAATTATACTGGTGGTAAAATTTTATCTATTTATTTAAAAATAAAAAAATAAAAATATATAGGTATAAAAATAAAAATAAAATAAATAATGATGATAATCTTCATTAATCTCGTGACAAGAAGGGAGTAAGCAATTTAATTATTTTATAAAAATCTTTTGGGATAAAATTTTAAAAAGGGAAATAATTGTTTTACTATATTATGCTAATTAAATATTTATTCATTAAAAAGAAAAAGCGAAAAAGGGTAAGTTTATGCACATTCCTTTTTGAGTTTAAATAAAAAAGGGGAAAGAGGGAAATCTAAAATAATTAGGAAACTAGGAAATGAAGGAAACAAGGGAAAAAGCAGAAAGTCAAACTTAGTAAGGTATCTAGCATTTAAGAACTTTCTAAATTAACTCAACTAGTAAATTGGTAAGGGGGAAAGTCATTAAAACTTGTAAGGGAATATGAGGACACCTAGGAGTGATTCTAGGAGTGCCTTTAGGTGAGTGAGGGAAATAGGGGTAATTAATTAATTAAAGAAATTAATTTATGGAGAAATGAAGGGGATGGGTGACACTTGTACGGGGAGGATTTTTAGGAATTAATCTATTAAACATTAAATTAAATGGGATTTTGGGAAAGTAAAGGACTTTGGAACTCTATATAATGAAGGGAGGAGAAGGATGATGGATGCATGTTTTCATGTGTAACGTTATGCTACATAAATTTATAATTGATTGACTTAGCTTATGGGAGTTGGGATACCCAGCTCGATGAGGAGTGGTAGCTCGGCCTTGCGAGGCGAGCTGGGAGCTAATTGATTCTCTGGATAGTGTCTGTGGCCCATTTGCGGCTCGAGGGGCTAGGGGGGAAGAAGAGTACCCCTAGCGTTGGATGGGAGGTACCGGTGAAGTCTCATCGATCGACAAGCAAGAGTTGCATGGAGCACACGGGATATCAACTCGGAGCAAGTGATTGGGCAATGGTACGCTTCTTTATTTATGCATGGTAGATTGTTAGTATGAATTATGCCTTTATATCTGTATGTTTATTGGGTAAGGAAATTGATTGTCTTAGCATTCTAGTTGATGATTGAAAACTTTTCCCATAGCCTTATTCGAATGATTGATTGATTTCCCATGGCGTTCGATTCTTGGCATGTCTTGACCGTCCTGTGGTTTATTGATTGTGATTGATTGCGGTTTATATTGCCTTCATCCCTAGCTCATCATTCCGCGCCTAAGAAGTCGGCCAGGAGCATGATCTACGATCGTCGATTCGACGCTAATAGACCTATGGATCTCAACACCCTACTTTTTTGTGCATGGATGATGAGCGAAGGACGTTCCTGTCAGTGTCTACCTCCATTATTGTCCTTGGTTGATTCTTGACTTGCACCTTCTAGCAAAAGTATCGCTGTGTATGGATTCTTGTGTCCTTGTTGGAATTTCTCTGCGTTTGGCTGATAAAGTATCTTTGTTCCTTCAATGGATTTCCCATTGGATCCTTGTGTTTTTATTGTCCGCATTTTTCCCCTTGGTCACTCCAACAATTTTCTTATTTATCAATGACAGTGGTTCCTTTCTGGTGTGGTTGTATAGCTATTTGCTTAATTAACCATAACAAAATTTATGTAGTTTCTTTGTGGTGTGGTTATGTGGCAATTTGCTAATTATCAACGAAAAAAGTTATTTAGCATCCATTCTAGTGCGTTTGCCAATGTTTTTCCCTTTTAAAGGGTAACGACAGTATGAAGTTCCTTCTGGTGTGTTTTGAGCACAAAATTTTGCATATTTTATATATGGATAGCAATGAATGTCCTTCTGGTGTGTCCCTATACACGTTTTGCCTTTTAAATTGAGACTGAGATTGTTGTTTAAATGCCCATGAAGTTGCCTTCAAAACGTGACTAAGATTGTTGTTAAATGGACATGAATTTGCCCCTTTAATGTTGACTACATTTTTATTTATATTCTTGTGCATTTCATTCGTTGAAGGCATTTTCCAACGAGATGCTCCTCGAGGAAATCATAATTTCTATTGAGCCTGCATTTGATTTCCTGCTAAGTGAGTGGAATGACATCTTTTGTACATGCCTTTGATTTCATTTTCCTTGATAGACATTTTCTTCTGGTGATGCCACTTGAGACAACCTTATTACCCCGATTGATTGCCATGCATTTCCTGTTTTAACCATGAGTTTTCCAGTGAATGATGCCTGCATATTCTTGTAGAATGCCTGCCATTTTTGCCAAATAAATGTGACTAAGTTGTTGTTATCTTACCATGATTTTTGCTGTTACACGGATTTTATTCTTCATTGATACCAAAATTTTATTATCATGATTTTGTTACCCAGATTATATTACCACGATTTTTTTTTTTATTTTCACGGATCTTATCTCCTTCTTGTTACCACGACTTTGACACCACAACTTTATTCCGACAATGAAATTTTAATTATTGACAAATATGAATTTTATTGATGGCACTTAATTCTTTAATGTACAACGACTAGCTTAATGGCAACGCAATTGTAATCCTGTCAAATGCATTTTAGTTAATGGAATTACAAATTTTATTGATGGCATTGTGATTTCCAATATTCCTTCCTATGGTGTGTGTTGTACAACGAGTCACCTTTGTCAGTCCCGCAAGTTTGTTTCTTACCTGACGACGCTTCCTTCTCTAGGAATGCGTTGCATTTAATTTTTCCCTGAGACTTCTGAAGGCATTTCCGTTGCCTAATCTCTTTCTCGACTATTTATGTGTTGATTCATATCCCCAGAAATCTTGCTCAACTAATTAGTCACTGATGCGTATCCCTTGCATATTATTGCTCTGCATCTTAGTTGAATACATTCTATTTATTATTGTAATTCATTATAGTTTAATCATGTACTCCTGCGTTGATGCCTGGGAATTTTTATTGCAAAATTTTATCATTTCAGTCATGTATTCCGACTTTGAATGAGTCGAATCTATGTATTCCCAAGGGTTAAGTAGATTGCAATTTATATAACTATTCATCCGTAAATTCCTCATTTTTATTATTGCAAATTAAGTGTTATTTAAATCTTGTCTTGCTAAGTTGAATGGGTAGTATTCATGTATTCCATAAGGTTATTTATGTTTTAGATTTGTACTTAAGGTTGCTTAGATTCGCAAGGTTACTGGCTAGTAGTCATTTAGGCTTGCTAATTTAGACATGTAATATAAGTTAAATTGACATGTAGTTATTGTCTAACTTGGTAAATTAGATTCGTTAAATTGAATTTTGACTTAGTGAATGGACCTACTTGCAATTTAGACTTGTTGAATTTAATTTTAATATATAATTGTAATGGGTGTACTAATTGAATTTTGACTTACTTTTAGATTGGAAAACGATGTTAATTTAGATGGTCAGTATTGACTAGTTTAGACTAGAAGGTTGGTCGGGTCATGGACGATGTTGTGTATGGGATTGTTTCATCCTCTGTCTTCATCCTATGGCATCTCGTTGACCTGTTGTTGGGGTATGGGTGTGGTTTTCATTTCGGTATTCGGTTTCTAGCGAATCGGATTTATCTAGAGCCCTCGGTCCTGATAAGATGTGTTGTGCCAAGTTTGTTGACGCGTTTATCACCCGAGGACGACATGATTCCTGATGAGGGGATCATGGCACACCCTATGGGAAAGCAGTGAACAAAAACCTGGCTCGACTCGGTGTGTGTTGCAGAGTGTTGTCAAGCGTGGTGAGTTGCATGGGTGCATGAGTGGAATTCCTTCATGCGTTTGGTTCACGCACCTAGAGTTTCTAGTCTTGTTCGTCAACATCATTGTGTCGAGAAGGGGAAGTTGTTCGTTATCTTGTAGGAGTGTTTTGTTTGTGTCAGGTGGGTAGTCATTCCTCCTTGCCTTCCTACGCTTGTTTTGCCCAGTTTCCCTTCTGTCAGTGTGTGGAGTCATAGTTTCTTGTTTCTTGGATGGTGTTCTTGCAATCGTCGTCAGTTGTGTGGTTATTGTTGTCATCATCGCCTTCTTTCCTTTTAAAAAAAAATTGCACTTTTAGTTTCGCTGTAGTCGTAAAATCGGGGACCTTACAAAATTGCATCCTTGTCAAGAAGTGGTAGGATTAAGATATGGATGCCAAGGAAGTAGTGGAATCTTTATGACATATAGTTTATGATTGTTCAAAGGTTTTCCTGTTTTAGACAAACAATAATTATAGTGACCCTATTTTATTTATTTTTATTTATTTATAAATTTTTGGAAACATTATAAGAGCTCCTAAATACCCAAATTCTCCACCTTTTATAATGGAGAGAGAGAAATATTATTTATAGAGCGAGTCTCTTATCCTATACAATAAAGTATTATTATTTTCTAACTAACTCCATGACAAGTCAAATAAATATTACAATAATGAATTAGTTAGATCTCTCCTCGATCCATGGTTGACCATGTTACAACATATGGACATTAGCCTCTCTAGCTAAATTCACCCTCATCCAAAAATAGTAGTAGTATGCACCAAATAATGCTCATGAAGGGGACAAACCACTAAAAATAGGCATCAAGCCAATTCAAATTCCAAGTGTCAACATGGAATATTCCCTCCAAGAATGTTCATGCATGCAACCACTCCACATTTTTGAATTCCATGGTAGCCAACTCCATGGATGAATGTGAAATATTCCAAGTGGATGGGGTTTCCACAACAAAGTATGTGATCAATTCCTAGCCTTTCCTAGCCTTCCCTTCCCTTTGCTTTCCTTGCTTTCCTAGACTTTCCTTGCCTTCCCTTTTCTTTCCTTGATTTCCTAGAATTTCCTTACCTTTCCTTTCGATGCCTTGCATTACCATACCTTTCCTTGACTTTTCATGCCATACCTTTTCATTCCATGCCATGATATGCCTTTTCTTTCCTTTACTTGATATGCCATTCTTTTCCATGCCATGTCCTGAAATGACTTGCATTTCCATGACATGCCTTTCCTTTCTATGGCATGTCTTTCCATGCCTTGCCTTGCCTTTCCTTGATATGCCATGTGTTTCATTTACTTTCATTTCCATGCCTTTCCATGCCATGCCATTCCATTCATTTCCTTGCCTTGCCTTTCCATGCCACGACTTTCCATGACATTCCATGCCATGCCATGCCATTCTATGTCATGCATTGCAATGTATTTCCTTGACATGCCTTACCTTGCCTTGCCATATTGTTGAGCTCCCATTTTTTCACTCATCATACACTTCTTTTGGCCATTTATTCCCCACCTAGGAATTGAAATCCAACTCATTGTCTCCTACTTTTACCCTTTTTCCCTACCTAAGATCTTGATTTTAGCATGAGGTAAAAGTTGTTTATTTTGATATTTTCTGAGTTCTTGGCATTTTAGTACCAATGTGGGTATTTCGGTACCTGAGGTTGTGGCTTCTCCTATCTGCGAGCACCCAAAATGGATTTGGCGATATGGGTATTGTTCGTGTGATCATCGAGATGGGTTTTGACTATTTCATTTGCACCCAACGTCCCTCTGCATTACAAAAAACTTCAAGACAACCCATAGGCATGTCTTCCAGCACAACACCAGATTGGGGTCAGAACTTAGAGCAGTAACGATATTTAGTTTGTTAGATCGATTTCCTAAGATTGTAACCTTGGATAAAGGAAATTGTGGTGAGTAAGATCCTTCAGTTTTGATAGTCAGTTTTACCTCTTATTCCACAAGAACGGGGGAGGACAATGTAATCTTATAAATTCTCAGAACTTGATATATAGTGGGATTCGCTCCATGTACAGGTCGATATACTCTTTGCTAAACATAATATAAATTTGTGCTACTTATTTTTATTCTCCATACTGTGATGGATATTTTGTAAGTTGTTTAAAAGATTTCCATTTAATATCAATACGGATTTGTTTTATTTTGTTTGTACATTTGTGAGTTAATGAATCGTTTCCACTCACTACTTGGGAAGGCATGGGCCCACCTCCAATGGTAACTTGATTTATTTGTATATTATTTGTTCTCTATTTGTTGTAGTTGTGTTCATGAATAGATTCGTGTGGAGTGGTTTCTAAACTGTAGGTTTTATTTAAGTTATGTGTACTCATTACTCATTGTGGATTTCCATGTGTTATAAATCGAACTGCCCTTAGTACAATGGAAGGCTTTCATATAAACAAACAGATGTGTGAATGAATGTTAATATTTGCATCTTATTGAAGTACACTTGCTTTCTGTATAATCTTGAAATCCAAACACGTTCCAAGATTTATTGGTAGTTTACACAACCACAAATGCCTGATCTAAATACTTCACACACTTGTTAATAAAGATAAAGCTCATATGATCCAACGACTAAACTGAACTAAGATACTAAAATTACCCATTGTGTGTGTGTCAACTTGGAGTTGTATTTAAAGTGTTGACACTAGTTAATAAAGACTTGTTTATGAGAAATGTCAAAGATTTGGAATGTAAGACATGATCATATTGTAACTTCTATCCACTTAAGGATCTGACTCTTTTGCTTATCTTAAATAAGAAGGATTGATATCAAGCAATGATAGAAGCCTTGTGATGACCTAGTTACCTATCAGGAAACTTTAAATACCCTTTGACTGTTGGGAGAATGGATTATGTTCATAAGGGATTTAGTTGATACTTCCATACTCTGACTCTGTGGTATTAAGGGTAGAGGTCTTCAATTTATTAATAGGATCATATATCTATGATTTGATTTTCCTTCTTCCTGAGTGTGGTGTAACCTCTAGAGGTGTTTTAGCGAAATTAAGATGATATTTTAGGGGAAAAGAGTTTAGTTTCAATCAAGTGCAAATTGTGTGTTTTATTGGTATCTAAAAGTCTTCTTCATAGAGTAGTGTTATCTCGTTGCTTCACCCACCAATTGAAGTGTCAAGCTTTGTGGCTAGGCTCATTTAGAGTCACTCCCCTACACGTTGGTTTACTGTCTATGGGTAAGAATGCAGTAGAACCATAGAGTTTTTCCTTCTTGTAGTGAAGTAAACATTTTAGGTTAAGGGTAGGTTAGACACTAGGAATTACTCTCAAGCTGGTTAGTCTTATTATAGATCAGTAACCTGGTTATATGAAGACTTGAGTGAATTTATATTGTTGAATGATATAGGTACTTTCCTGGGTAGTTGCTATTGGTTTCTTTTCACACACAGAATAAGATTTAGAAAGTTGATTTCTTGGTTTGGTTATTAATTAATTGTGTGGAGTAGTGGTTGATTTTTATGTTCATGAATGATTGATACATCACCTAGCTTTTGTGTTCCTTGAAAGACTAAGTAGGATACACTTATGTCCTTTGCCTACACATACTGTGCCTGTAGTTCATCAGTTTACGAACCTAATTGACACTTATGTGGGACTTTATTACAATAATTAATTGACCCAAACCATGCCATGCCTTTCCTTTCCTTGACTTTCCATGGCATGCCTTGGTCACCACAACACTATAGTCATTTGTATATCGAATAGCTCATATCGATGCATATACATTTTAAAATTTTATATGAGAATCATTATTTGTATTAATGTTCAATTAAGAAATGTGTGTTTATTTACATGATGCCTTGCATCTATTATACATAATTATGAACTAGTATCCACATACCAAAGTTCCACATTTCAATTTCCATGTTTAAACAAATCACAAAACTATCATCATCATAAACATATAACAATTAAAATAATATCCTGCAACACATAAATATATTCATATGTATACATGTCAAATGTATATATGATTCTAACTAAACCCAACAAATACTAAGCAATGAATCACTAAGATAAGTAAAAATAAAATTTCTAACCTTCTAAGGCTAAAATATAGGTTGTTACATTTACAAATCCCTAGAACATAATTATGATCTAAAATAGACTAGTTCCTCCTTGCATGTCTTTCCATGTATCTTCCCATTTTGACCTATACAAAAATAAATATATATCTTTCCATAACATTACTCAAGAAAAAATTCAAATCAAAATATGGATTGCAATTAAACAAGCATGACAAAAAAGGAACATTTCTCATCCCAAGAAATAAAAAACATTTTTTCTAGGGAAATTTAACTTAAATTTATATCACAAATTTCATTTCCATCCAATGAAGTGTCTTTCAATTTCCATTTCATTCCTTTCCATGCCATGCCTTGCCTTGCCATGTCATTCCATGCCATCCCATACCTTTCCTTTCATTTCCATGCCATGCCATGTCATGCCTTTTATTTCCTTGCCTTGTCATTCCATGACATGCATTTCCTTGTCTTTCCATGCCAATTCATTCCTTTCCATGTTTTTCCTTGTCTTTCCTTGCCTTGCCTTGCCATACCATGTCATTCCTTTCCATGCCTTTCCCTGCCATGCCATTCCTTGCCTTTCCATGCAATGCCTTTCCATACCATTCCTTGCCTTGCCTTTCCATTCCATGTCATTCCATGCCTTTCACTACCTTTCTTTGACATGCATTTCCTTTCCATTCCATGCCTTTCACTACCTTTCCTTTCCATTTCATGCCATGCCTTTGATTTCCTTTCTATGGAAGTCCATGCCTTGCCTTGCCATGCCATGTCATCCCATTCCTGGAAATTCCTTTCCATGCCATGCCATGTCTTTATTTTCATTTCCATGCCTATCCTTTCCAAGCCATACCATGTCTTTCTTTTCCTTTCCATGCCTATCCTTTCAAAGCCATGTCTTTCCTTTCCATGCCATGTCATGCCTTTCCATGCATGTCCCTCATTGCATGTGTTTCCATGTAGCTTACGATTTTAACCTACAAATTAATATGTATATCTTTCCATAACATTATGCAAGGACAAATTCAAATCAAAATGTGGATTGCGATGAAACACGCATCACAAAAAAAGGAACATTTCTTATCCCAAGAAATAAAAAACCTTTTTTCTAGGGACATATGACTTAAAGTCATATCACAAATTTCCTTTCCATCCAAAGAAGTGTTATTTCCATGCCATGCCTTTCCATTACTTGTCATGACTTTCATTATCATGGAATTTCATTTTATGCCATGCATTTCGTTACCCTCCCATGCCATGAAATGCCTTTTAATTCCACACCTTCCCTTGTCATGTGGTGCCATGCATTTTTTTTCCATGTTATGTCTTTCCTGTCCATGCCATGCCATGCCTTTCCTTGCCATGCCTTGTCTTTCCATGACATGCCTTGCCTTTCCATGTCATTCCATGCCTTGTCATGACATTCCATGACTTTCCTTTCCATGCCATGACATGCCTTGCCTTTCCATTCCATTCCTTTCCATGCCATGCCTTTCCTTGTCATGCCATGTCTTGCCTTGCCTTTACATGCCATACCATGACATACCTTTACTTTCCATGACATGCCTTTCCATGCCTTTCCTTGCCATGCCATGTCATGCCTTGCCTTGCAATGCCATGCCTTGCCTTTTCTTTCCTTGCCATTCCATGCATTTCCTTGCCATGTCATGCATTGTCTTTCCATGCCATGTCTTGCCTTTCTTTTACATGTCATGTCATGCCTTTCCTTTCCATTCCATGCCTTGCCTTGCCTTTCCATGTCATGCCTTTCCTTGTCTTTCCATGCCATGCCATGCCTTGCATTGCCTTGGATTTCAATGCCATGCCATGCCTTTTCATGCCATGCCTTGTATTGCATTCAATTTTCTTTCATTTATGGTTTTTCCCAAAAAATATTCACTATTCTAAAAATGATTCACCCAAATTCTACAACATAAAATTATTTTACCTTAAAAATCGCCAAAAATTTATACAAACTATATAGAATCCTGAGAAATTTAAATATTTTTACAAAAATATCACCAAACATTTATAGTTCGAATATGAAGGATTACTAATATACACCAAGGTTTCTGCATTTTAAAATAATTTTCCATCCTTAAAATCATCCCTGATTGACATACCTAGACCTAGACCTATACCTATACCTAGACATTGTCTTTCCATGCCTTGCCTTGTCATGCCTTATCTTTCCATGGTCTAGGTCATGGTCTAGGTTATGGTAATAGTGTAGGTATAGGTATTTGTCTAGTTCTAGGTATAGGTCATGGTTTAGGTCTAGGTATAAGTATATGGCATGGTCATGGTTTAGGTCTAGGTCTATTTCCAACATGTCCTTGGATGGATTGAGAAGGCGAGTTGAAACTAGTGATAAAACTCAAAAAAATACTCATATGGATGAACCATTGGTTGCAATGGATCTAGGGCACCAAGTTTTAGATATTTGGGCCCCTCTGTTGTCATTGCATTGCTCGAAAAAGCATGTTTTTGTAGGATCTTTGGGACTAGGGTTTTTCTCAATGAGGCATGCTGCAAATTTTGAACAAGAGGCCGATTTTCAAGAACAATGTGTTGGGTGATTTTTGGTAGCGTGGTCGCATGTTCCTTGGCCAAACAGATGTGCAGAAACTTAGAAAATTTCGTTATGTTGCTTGGTGTGGATTTTATGCCCCCAGACCAAATTTCTAACATGTCCCTGAATGGCTTGAGGAGGCAAGTTACAACTCGCGATAAAACTAAAACCAAGACTTGGATGGATGAATCGTCGGTTGAATTGGATATGGGGCACCAAGTTTTAGCTAGTGGCCCCCCTCCGCTATCATTTCATTTCCTAGAAAAATGTTTCTTTCAAGATCTCCAGTACTAGGGTTTTGTTCAATGAGGCATAGTGCAAATTATGAACAATAAGTCAATTTTCAAGAACACTGTGTCAGGAGATTGTGGGTAGCATGGTCATGTGGGACTTGGCATGGCATGGCTTGGAAAGTCAAGGCATGGCATGGAAATGTAAGGCATGGCATGGAAATGCAAGGCATGACTTGGCAAGGCAAGCAAATGCATGGCATAAACATAGTTACCTAACAACAAAAACAAACCACAAAATAAAATAATACCATAACAACCATAACATGAAGCCAAAATTTCAGTCATTCATAAATTTGAAATATTTTTTCAATTGTTCCTTTTACATACCTAGACCATTGAGATCACTTCTAATACTGATGGTCTCTATTAACTTATTGTGCTCATAGTAAGGAAATAAGTATCATACCTTTGATGAGTTCTTAGTTGGCATTGTTTGTAGTTGGAGGCTTGTACCAACAACCAAGTTCATAAAGTAGTATACAACTTCACTTGGTTTATAATATTGATATACATAACCACCTTTCTTTCGTATTCTTTCATCATGTCTTAGATATGATCTTTTAATAACTATCGACCCAATAGGAAATTCAATGCCTTCAAAGTTTGTTACTGATCACATGAGGGTTTTTATTCCCTCTAAGCAACAGGAAAACCAATAATGACTTCCCTATTCATTACCTCTTGGTGAAATGATTGCATATATGCGCCTTGCAAAAAATGGAGTGCCAACACGTGAGTCTGCTAAACGACCAAAGCATAAAACATTGATGATAGTTATTCAAATTTTAATAGAATGTTTCATTGAACCTGACAGCACGAGATCTAAGATGTGATCATAATTTGTTGAAATATTTGATTGGTCCTCCTCCAACTAGGAATGCTTAGTTATATTGTTAATGTGAATGAGACTAGGGTTTTTCTCAATGAGGAAAAACCTTGGTATGTACCCATAATTAATGTGATATCTACAACAACATGTGTTACGAATTGTGTTTATTCATACATACCAAGGTTTGAATTTCTGGAAATATATTTGTCCCATGCTAAGTGCATTGTGTCTTGTCATGAATCTCTCATACAATTTTTTATGTATAATGTCAATAAAGTGTTCAATATGGGGTTCACAGTCCCTAGATCCCCTTGTCAATTTTAGTACATTTTTTTGGTTGGAAGAAGGCCTAGTGTTCTCATCCCAGAAATCTTGTACTAGTGCCTTAACTGCTCCAATTATCTTCATGTCAGAACAAGGAAACCTACCAGTGAAGGCACACAAATATGTTGGGCTTCCTATGTCAAGGTTATATTGTCTATGATTATACTTTCTATTGGTTTTGATATTGCATTTCATGATTGATGAGAGATTTGTTGTAGAAAATGATGCTTTCTTGTGATCTTGCTAGCAATTGATTGTGACAAGACATGTTGGGATGCATTACGATCTTTAGAACGATATTTATTACCAGTTCTTTTAAAATCATATACAAGGTTTCTAATAATATGATGATTCATTTCTAAACTTTTGACTATTTTAATGCCTAAAATTCTCCTAATAGTAGTCAAACTTCTAGATTTTAACAAAGCCAAAAATAATTGACAATTAGCGACATCAGATTTTGGTTCAAAATATTCTTTAATGATTTTACCAGAATGATAATGAATAGTACAATTAGGTAACTTACCTTCAAGTGATGCTAGACCACTTTCATTCACCTGAATGCGTTTAGGATTTCTTCCCCGCACACTGCTCAATCTAGGTAGGGAGGATGAACCCCTATTCTGGCACCCTTTACCTCCTTACTATGGAGTTAACAATGTTGTAGTTCTTTCCCCTTCAATCACTAGCGAATGAAATCTGGGACAAGAGTGGACATGGGATTGATTAGTTTCTAGAACGTCTGATTGTCCAACAAGAGGTTGCACCACATGAACTTCTTTACCACAATGTTCTGCACCAGTTGCCTCTCTAATTTCATCCATTGTATAAGCAGCTCCAAGAAAATCCTCCATCATCTGGTCATCCACAACAAGTTGTCTTGATGAGATATTGCATGAATTAGTATCTAATGAACTCATGCACTTTGCTTGTGGTGATGGAGGAGACATAAAAATAACATATACTACATTAGAAATTGAATTTCCCTCTTCTGAAAGCCTACTCTTTGACATACATAACTTTACTTTTTATATTTATTCTTTTACCTTTTCAATGGGTTTCTCTTTCCTGGAGGACTTTCTTTCTCAAATCTGTCGATTCCCCATGTTTAAAGAGAAAAATTAGCTTTCTTGGTATTACACAAGAAGGCACAACTAAAAATTCCAATTCAAAGTGGACAAATTTGTCTTCGTATTACAAAAGAAGACACAACTAATAATTCCAATTTCGATTGGACAAATTTGTCTTGGTATTACACAAGAACACACAACTAACAATTGCAATTTCAATTGGATAAATTTGTCATAGTATTACACAAATAACGATTCCAATTGGAAAAAAGTGTCTTAGTATTACACAAGAAGACACAACTAACAATTCTAATTGGACAAATTTGTCTTGGTATTAAAAAAGAAGACACAACTAGCAATTCCAATTGGACAAATTTGTCTTCCAATTCCAAGAAGACATAACCAAAAATTCCAATTCCACTTGGACAAATTTGTCTTCCAATAGCAAAAACTTGTATATGAATTAAACAACAAGACAAAAAGAACAAAAACATGTCTCCTACTACTTTTGCATGAAAATGTCAGGCTTGTTCGATTTTTTGAGATATATGAGGTAGAGAAATGTTCTTGGCACATAAAAATTCTCAGTAGGAATGTGTGTGCGTTCCTAAAATGCATGTGCACTAAAGCACATGTGTGTTCTAGGAACACGCACATGTTCCTAATGGGAATGGATGAGTGCACAATCGTAAGGATTTCCTCCGAGCCATCTAAGCTAAACCCAATTGATTGTTAAAAACATTTATTTTATGAAGGAACTTTGTGTTATATTATAAATAATTTTTATTGAAATTCTTTTAAAGTAATTATAAACAAATATTATAAACAATTTTATTAATATTGAAACAATTTGTAATTTTGTAAGTAATAACTACATGACATTACATCAAAATAAACAATTTTACTATTATCTAGTTTAAAATATTAAAAAAATCATTTTATACTTCACAAAGTAGGAATATGAGTGGACCTGAAGGTTAAGAAATTGTTTTTCTTCCTTGGAGGCTATAGGTTCAATTCAAAAGAACCTCATGATACCAAAAACATTGATGAAATTGAAATCCTTTAACATAGGAGATTGTATTTTCTTAACCATCATTATATTAAAAATATTCTTACATACCATGTACTTAAAATTTAATGGAAATGTTATTTAGCATTATTACAAGTATATGTTATATCTTAGATTAGGACTAATAAAATACTTCCCTCCCTCTTTAAGGATTAATATTTTATTTTGATTTCCATATTATACCTTTTAGATATTTAACAAAGTTATGTTCTATAATTTTTTATAAACAAATAATTTAATCTTACATATATTATTGATTATGAAAATTGATTCAATTTATCACTTAATGAGATATAATTTTCAAAAAAAAATAATATTTAAAATTTATTAAACATCCCCCCCAAAAATCATAGTTAATGGAAGAATCTATCTTTCCTCTCATAAATATAATCACAAAATCACATTGGTATCACTTCCCAACCTTAGAGATCTATTAATATTTTTTTTGATTGCATATTATAGGTTTCAGATATCATGTTGAACCCATAGAAAACCCACAAAGTTATGTTCCATTATTTTTTATAATGGAAAAATCCAAACTTACATGTATTCTTGATTA
Organism: Picea engelmannii; assembly: GCA_009831015.1. NCBI lineage: Eukaryota > Viridiplantae > Streptophyta > Pinopsida > Pinales > Pinaceae > Picea > Picea engelmannii. The sequence continues at coordinate 1,703,962 of ML777246.1, read as the reverse complement.
TGAAAATCAATTCAATGTCTTGTAATGCTGTAGAAATTTGAAAAAAATAATAATATTTAAAATTTATTAAACATTTCAAAAAAAAAAACATAGTTAATGGAAAACCCCTTTCCTCTTACAAATATAATTACAAAATCACATTGATATCACTTCCCAACCTTAGATCTCTAATAATATTTGAATGAGTAAATTATATGTTGCAAGTTGGCATTGTCTTCTTTTATAGATGTACCAATTTTTTAGAGTGCTTAAATATTCATCATTGATGACACAATGTAATGTCTCCTAGTACAATATATAATGTCTTATCAAAGAAATAAAATAGAAACCCTAATAAAATTAACACAACAAAACATGACATTTCCACATTCCCATGAAAACATATATGAAAATTGGATATACAATCTTCATCCTCCAAACAAAGCCTAGGGAATCAAAGCTTTGACATAACTAAGCTAAACATTTTTCTAAAATAAATCTATCAATATGAAAATTAGATGTATAGGTTGTAAGACACCAATAAATTAGGTTGTGTAGGTGTGTGCTTCTCCTAGAGTAAGAAGGAAAAAAATATACTGGATATTATGAATAGGGAAGTAATAACACATCAATTAAGACAAAGTTTTTCACATAATAATCATGTGGAATAGTAAGTATTTCTTTTCCAAATGAAATGACCCCTTTGTGTTATTTTCTAGAACAAACACATGTAATAATTACTCTTGAAGAATAATCTCAAACCAACATAAAATGAAAATATTTCCTTATATATATAATACAATACTTAAATGAAAAAACATTATTACATAATGTTTATACCAAATATATGTATAAACAAACAAACAAATATATGTTAGACACAATGTCTCTAAAAAAAATCCATAAGTGATCCATAATTAATTAACCTTAAAAAAAAAAATTCACAAGGAGCTATCAAACATGTGGTGATCCTAAAATTATACATCAACAAAATGAAAGAAATAATATATTATGTATAAATTATTTTAAAAATATTATATATACTATTTACTAATCACTACTTTAAAATACAGATTCTTTAAATTTCAATATAATTATTAAAAATCTATAATAAAATTATTATAAATTAAATATACTTTATTTTTAAATGAGAGTCTAATGTAAACTTATTAAACTAACAATTTAACAATACAATTAACAATTTAAAAAGCACTAACAATTTATACAATTTACATTTACATGAAAGATAAAAGTCATATCTTTCTCATATTGTTCCTCATTTTGGAAATATAAAACATAATGTTTTGTACACCTTATCTTTAAATGAAAGTCTAATGTAAATTTATTAAACTCACAATTTAGCAATACAATTAACAATTTAAAAAGCACTAACAATTTACACAATTTACATTTACATGAAAGATAAAAGTCATATCCTTTTTATATTGTTCCGGACTCTGGAAATATAAAACATGATGTTTCATACATCCTATCTTTAAATGAGAGTCTAATGTAAAAGTATTAGAGTGACAATTTAGCAATACACTTAACAATTTAAAAAGCACTAACAATTTACACAACTTACATTTACATGAAAGATAAAAGTCATATCCTTCTCATGTTGTTCCTGACGACTCTGGAAATATAAAACATGATGTTTCGTACACCCTCTAAAAAAACCAATTTTTTTTTTATTATTATTATTATTATTATTATTATTATGATTGGATTATTATTATTATTATTATTAATATAATTTTTTTGTATATTAATTATTAATAATACTATATAAATATTTTTAATAATATAAAATTAGTTTATTGAAAAATGATTTATTAGTGTAGAGCTACTATCACCATATTAAAAATAAAAACATATTAAACACTCTATTGCATTTCACTTATTTTTAAAATTCCTTATATTTCAAATATTTTAATTAAAATAAATTTAAGATGGTTTTACTATTTTATTATTATTATTATTTTATATAAATAATATTAATATTATATTAAATAATTTTAGATATGTTTTATGTTTTAATCATTTTTAGTAGGAATTACTATATTTTGTTGCTTAAATTGTATTTATGAATGCATAAAAGGATGAAAAATTCCTACAATATTAAGATTAAATTTAGCAACTCAAATTTACATATTTAATACTTTCTCACCATATTTCTTACACAATTAAAAAAATATATGGAAAAAAAAACTCACATTAATTCTTTTTTTTTAACGGGCATAAATCCATCTTAACCCTTGATCTATTAAGCTTATAGAGGGATCAAATCTCTCAAGATGCATACCTTTAACCTTTCCTCAAATTTCACTATTAAAGATTTGATCCATATAAACCCTTATTAGTTTAATATATTAATATTAAAGTGTTATAAATTATTATAAAATATACTAATATATTAAAAAAAATTAATATATTTTATAATATATTAAAATCTAGATAAGATTATTTTGATGATTTATTAATAAAAACTTGAAAAATAGAAATCGTAATATATTAATATTATAAAATATATTAAAATATTTTATATTATATATATTAATTTATTATTTATTTATTATTATTTTAATAAATATATTAAAATACTCCGGATGGGGTGCCACTCGCAGAGGGAAGGACACGCAAATTAGTGTCGGGTGGTGCCATAAATGTTGGCCACTGGCTTTCATCTCCTCGCCATAAATGAATGTGAGTGAACCCAGGTAGCAGACTTCAAAGATATCACTTTCGTCCTTATCAACCTCCTTGGAGGATTTGTGATGCATTCGAAGTTTGCAGAGCCGAAGGATGAACCTTCGCAGAGCAGGGACATAGATTTACTTCTAAGCATGCCACGAGCAAGGGGGCGGCCTTGCAGAGGCACGGCATGGTATGCAGCCAATTCACGCTAGAAGCGGCAGAAGAATTTTGAAAAAGCATTGGCTCTAGCTAGCAGGAGGAAAATCAGGAAGTGCAAGAGAATGGGAACGCCTCCCATGGCGTATGTTGAGGAGATTGCACTGGATGAACCCATCGAGAGCTACACAGAGAATCTTCTCTTCATGGTCCCGGACAATTGGAATCCTCCCGCATGTTTCGGCAAGGATGCAGTAACCCCTGCTCCGAGAATAGTGCACAGTCCGAGGGATGCTCCACCTGAGGAATTCACAACTTGCTTAGTGGAGGAAGAATTCCAGAAAGGAATGGAAGGAAACAAAGAGGAATTCATAACCGGCGAACCTCCTGAAATAGTCGCGCAACAAAATAGGTAGATAGAGCACCTAGGTGGCAATGTAAAAGAACAAAAGGATGAGGCCAACCAACCACCACTCCTTCATACAGAGCACCTCGAATTAATTTTTGACATATACAGCATGGTGGATGACTCTAAAAGGTTTTTTACATGCTCATAGTTAGAAACTCTTTCCTTTTTTTAGCTACATGGGCATCGGCATCTTTCAATAATAGAAGAAATCATAATACTTTAAATCATAATATGGATATACATTTTTATATTAAAATATAAAGTATTTCTAAAATTTTATATCATATTAAAAAATATACAGTGTCCAGAATTTGTAAATTTACCACAGAATTGGAAAGGAGCTGCCATACGGTACACGAAAGTGGGTTGCAGTACAAAATATATTTATATTTAAATTAGATGAAAAAGATGTCAAAATGGAGTGTGAGTAATCATGGGCGAGACTCCGGACACCCTTCGCTTGCTAATTGAGATGATGTTCCCTTACAGTCCTGCACACAGACACGACGATGATAACATTAGAATGAGCTATGAAATTTTAATGAGCATGGACGGTGAGGGGATAGCATATAACAGCGGCTTACTTTTCTCTTGCGGGAACGTTCCAGTTTCCCCACCCTTCTGGGAAGATAATGCCATCCATGTAACAGTTAGCAAACAGTGTTGTGGAGTAAGGTCCCCAAGGCCT
>ML777246.1:1682340-1693500 GCA_009831015.1 Picea engelmannii | reverse complement strand
CAAGTTTTGTTTTTACTGTAAAGTGAAATTCTAAATAAAAAAAATACTTTTATATGTCAGAAGTTGAATAACTTGTGAAAATACAGTTTTTTTTGTCATAAAACAAGCAAAAGTGTAACCCACCTTCATGATTTCACCCCATTCATCACATACATATACAATATAGATTTACCAATCAAGACCGGGGTATTACATTCCTCTCCCAATATATTTTTCACCATCGTCGAAGCACATGACCATTATATAGAATAATGTTTACATCAAAATGTCAAAAAATTGAAGATATGACTTTGACATTGCATCCTCCAGCAGAAACATGCTTCTTCAAGGATGTAGTGGGTCCATTAGAAATTTACCTACGCTTTGACTATGTTCTTGAGTATATTGACCTTCCTATCTGGTATGCACACTAGTTGTACCTAGAAGTCTCCTTCTAGTTTCACCTGAATCAAATCCCATTCGATGACATGGTGAGGACCATGCACATACTTTTTCAACAATGACACATGAAACACATTATGAAACTTTATGGTAGAAGGAAATGCAAACATGTACACAATAGGTCCTCCCCTTTCCAAGATCTCAAAAGGACCACAATATCTCGCTACCAATTTAGTGCAACTACCTAACTTAGATGACCTTTTCTTTGATTTCACTTTCATAACCACATGCTCCCCAAATTTAAATTCCGACCTTGGTCTTTTTCCTTTATGTGCATAACACTTTTTCCTATCTTGTATTGCCTTTAAATTCTACTTGATATTGACCATTTTCTCTTCCTTTCCTCTGAGCAATTCTATCCCAAGTCCTACTCTGTATAATTAAACTTTCTTCCATACAATGCCTCAAACGGATTCATTTTTAGTGAATCTCTATGCCCATTATTATAGGAAAACTATACGAAGTGCAAGTAATCCTTCCACTTGAAAAACTTATCCATAACATGCATTATTAACATTTCTTCAATCACTTGATTCACTCTCTCTATTTTGTAGAAAATAAGCATTTTTTATGGATACAAATTTAATAGGAATTTTAAGTATAAACAAAGTTTTATGATAATTAAAAATCTATGTATAGTGGAAGAGTGTTCTTAAGGATTTTCCCCAATTCCTAATCTACTTATATTGTTAAAAAATTGTTATAATAATAACTATTACATTCTTTTTGTAATTTCACTAGTTTAAATATTGAACATCCTTCTAATACAATTTAGATAAAAAAATAAAAATAAAAAATCTTAGAGTTTTCTTGGGCTACTACATGATTCTCAGGAGCAACCCGCTCTCCATACATAAATCAGCTCGAACTCAATCTCGATCTCTGTGCAATCAATGGTGTGGTGTATTGTATTTATTGTACTGTATTTAATGTTGTATTTAGTGGTGTGGTGTATTGTATTTAATGATCATACACAGCTTACTGCTTACTTCATAATGTTCATATTCATAACGCTAATTGCAAAAATATAAAATAGCGATGGAAAGAAGAATTTAAGAGAATAGGCTTTTCAATGGTGGTGATGCATTAAATGTTAACAGTACATTGGTAAATATGAAGCATTAAAGAATTGAAAATTTAGATAGCTTTAACTTCTCGGTTGAGTATTTTATTATTTTTTAAAAGTAAAGTTTTGTTTTTATTTTTATGTTTTTAATTTTGTGATTTAAGAAAATTCTTTAAATTTAGATTAAAGTTACAAGGAATTATAATTTTAAGTGATATATATTTATTTATTTATTGTTTAGGAAAAAGTGATTGAAATTGTTTCAATATTAAGTTATTTATTCTATTAATATTTTAAGTTTGTATTCATTGTAGTGTATATTATATTTAATTTATATTTATATATTATAATTATATAAAAGTGTATTATATAGTTTAAGTAGGTCTAATGGTTAAGAACATGTGTTTCCTCCTAAAAGGTCACAAGTTCAAATCGAGAAGGAGATAGGGTATGTATACCTCCTTAGACTTTACCAAGGGAGTCTCATACATTTGTAGTGTATATTATATTTAATTCATGTTTATATATTATAATTATATAAAAGTGCATATTGCATTTAACTCAATACTACTTTATTGAAAATGTATAATGTTTTCATTTTTTTTTACATTGTCTCATTTATAAAACTATAAATAGCTTTTGGATTTTTAGGAAATGAAAAAAAAAATTAGAGTTAAGTAATCTCTTAAAAAATGAATTTTCTTTACAAGCACAAATTTGATAGGAATCATAGAAATTTCAAATATAATCAAAGTTCTATGATAATAAAAAATCTATGTATGATGGAACAATGCAAACTCCATACATAATTGAGCTCTATATTTGAACTTCATAACTTTCATACTCAACTAAAATAAAGATGGAAAGAATTTAAGAAAATAAAATTTTCAATGTTTCACACAAATGGTAATAGTGCATTGGTACACACAAATGAGTTACATATTACATTGATATACATAAATGAGTTTAATAATATTTTAGGTAATTATGGAGTGAGTTAGAAATTAGATAAACTTATTTTTTCTCACTACTATTTTTTAAAAGTAAAGTTTTGTTTCTATTTTTTAGTTTTTGAAATTTCATGATTTAAGGGTTTTTAAAATGGATTAAAATTCTTGCAAGTTATGTTAAACTTGTTATGAAATTATAATTTTTGATAAATTTTTTATTTTATTTGGAAAGAAATAAGGAAAAAATTGATCAATGTCTAGGATCCATGGGAGCTCTAACTTTTTATATCACTCGATTCTGGCAACTAAAGAGAAGTTAGCTACAAAATTAGATGCATCTAAAAGAATATACTACATGAAATTTTATGTATGGTCAAAATGCATTCTATATTAGCATCATTGGTGTAAATACTTGCAAAGGCCATGTACATAAATGAGGTCCATATTAGAGTATTGATTCACACAATTAATAATCATCTATTAGTGTTGTAATTCTACATTGATTGCAATGTATTGGAGAATAAATAGCATTTAATAAAATACTATGGAGTGCATATGTTTGTCATTCCTTTTCAAATTGCCCCATTTGAAAAAATATTTAAACTAGTGTTTGGGCCTTTTGGGAATGAAAATAATCCAATACAAGAGACTTTATAAAAGGTTGAAATGCATTCTATGTTATGCATTCTCACTACATGCTCATGGAGGATTTGAGTTAAGGTTTCCAAAGGTCCCAAGAAGGAGGAAGAAAAGAAGTCTTGGAAATGACATAAAGGGGCTCCTTTAGCTGCCTTACACCATAAAGCACACTTCCACCTTCGGATTTATTGTCCATTTTAGTTGAGGCTTATTTGTTCAACAAACCAATGCTCTAATATGAAGAAAGAAATATCTAGCTTCAAGAATAGAGTTTCATAAAGAATAAAAAAAACCCCAAAAACTCAATCGTAGTAGTGGAAGTTAATTAATAAATTGAAAGAAATCCATATAGTGGAGTTCATCCATTCCATTCCAAGGAAAAATACTCTCTCCTTTCGTTAACACGCACTGGTAAGACATTTCATAGGACCTTAGGGTGTGTGCACAAAGTTGGTGGATGAAAAAGTGGCAAGGGGGTCAATAGGGACACACAGTTGCAGGAGCATGTGTTTGTTCTCAGGAATGTGCATGCATTCCCGAAGTTATAAGTTTGGCAAAGAACGAACCTCAACTCATCTTTCCACGTAGGTTCATCGGCAGGAACGCATGCGGATTCTTTAGAACGTGTGCATGTTCTTAAGAACGTGTGCACGTTCCTCTCATAAAACATTTTCAATGGGCCACGGGGGCAATTTGTGCCCATTTGCACACATCACGCTCACGTTTTTACCCTCTTGAGAAAAAAGAGAAGAGGATATTTATCAAGATCTTTACAGAGTGTCCCATTCAAGCTAGGTATTCCATGATTTCTCTTATTTTCCTCTTAATTTAATAATTTTTACTTTTATTCAATTATTTTAATATATTGTAAAATAATCTAAATTATAGAAATTTGTAATCTTATAGAGAAATGTCATCTAGAAAATTTAGAGAGTCACCTCTTACATTACCTAACATTTGCATGGTGCGTCCACCCATAAATTAGAGAAAACTAGATGCATAGGTGGTACATGGTATTTGATAAACATCCCTAAAATAACAGGGAGGTTCCTTCATATTTTTTGCGAAAACTATGGGATGAATTTATTTTGAGCCAACATGTCAACTACTTCAATATCGACAACTTCCAGGGGATGGGTCGAGGTTCTGCACAGGACCGAGATCATGCTAGTAGCGATCCCATGTTAGGTCTTCATCCCCACAAGTGAAGGTATGACCACCCTTCCCAACATCCTCATGTTGTAGAGAGCTTGCAACAAGTACAGGTCGCTATATCATCATTGACTCGGAGCCTAGTGCATCATAGTAGCTTTGTTGCACTATCTCGATAGAAGGTGCATACTGGTAATGTTGATAAAGGGGTCATAGCTTCACCCCATACAACAAATTCCATTGAGGAGAGGGCACATGGACATAACAATCATCCATATGAGCCTCACACATACTCAAGTTGTGGGAAAAATTGTTATGGGTCTATTGAGGCTAGTGGAAAACAGAGCTTAATGGAGGAGGTTAGTATCTTAACCATCTCTATGTTCTTCATCATTATATATTTATATAATATTATTTGAATTTATATTGATATTTTATTTTATGTTGTTTTGCATTTGATATGCCTGTGTAGCAGAGCCTCTACGCCTGTGGATGCATTGGTGTCTATCTCCACCACTGATGCAACAATATAGGCATACTTATCAATCGGTCTACCCCATACACACATATGTGTCACATTTGATAAATTCTCCATAGTGATTTCTTTATTTGATGGCATCGTCTAATTTTTAATGTTCTTTTGTTTCTATAGATTGTAGGACCAATTGATGTCGAGGAATTTCCACCTAGGATGGACAAGTCACCTACATCACAAGTATCATGTGTAGAGTTAAATATCATTTAAATATCAAATTTGTTGTATTTATGTTGTTGAATTTTACTATTTGGTAATAATAGTTCAATATTATTAATATGTATGCAGGCTGTCAATATTTTTTCTAGTTTTTGTATTAGTCCTCTCCCTGGGCACGTTCCCATAGCTTCTAAGTTACCTTACTCCAGGCCAAGGGTTATTCCATCACTTGTAAAGTCTGTGGGGGTCCATCACCACCCACCCCCAACATATTTATTATTCCATGCATCCTTATTGGATGCACCCACATTCTGCCCATCCACATCGCCTCTTCCATCACATCCATCCACAATGGATGCACCTGTATGCCACCCAACCCCACCATTATTTCCATCTTCATCATCCACCATGGTTTCCACAATAAGGGTTGCCTCAGAGAACATTTTACAACCAACCACTCCAACTGTAAATGATTCTCCATCGAGGCCTGAAATATTCATAGTGAGATAATGTGTTGATGATAAATTTTTATCTATGATGAATGCAATTGATTTTAAGCACATTTTTTTAAATTTAATGATTTGATCCTTGTAACTGACATAGGGTGGCATCGCTAAGAGATTAGGGTTGTGGAGGAGGGTAATGCCCTCATGATTATTTGTACCATCTGTGGTGAGTTGTCTTATGTTGACATACAAAGTATCATTTTGTAAGTCTTTTAATTCATTGTGGAAAAAAACTTATAACAATGTTTTTTCTTTGTGCAGTCTTTGGAGCGATGAATCACGCCTAGGCCCAAAACCATTAAAGGTGTTTCTTTGAGAAAGAGAAGAAACATCAATTTCCAATATGCTCTTGGGGATGGCGAGGGTGGCAGTGGTCAATGAGTGACCATTGACTACCATTTTGTATATAGGGCACCATATGGTTGTTTATTATGTTAGGGCACTTGTTGTTGTTTTGTTTATGGACAATGAGGTGTCATTTTGTAAAAAATGTACAATTTAGATGATGTTCCATACACACACACACACAATTTCATGGAACATTTTTTATGAATATCATTGTTTCTGCATTTTGTGTTGATGAATGTATGAAATTTGTGTGTATGAATGTATGAATTTGTTTAATTTGATTAACTACTTTTTAAAGTGTTAATGAATTTTATGAAAGTAAGAATATTTAGGTTTTCCTAAAGTTATTATAAATAGTTGTGTTACACATTAACAAATCTCTTAAGGTGGAAAAGATTGCTAAGTTTTAAATCCATAGACAATTAATGGTTCTCATTACTTAAATTTGACAAAATACTAAAGACCCATCCCAATTAAGAATCCAAGAACCAATAATAACAATCGTGTAGGCTAACATAATCACAATAGAAATGAGAGAATTTAAAAGTCACATTACTCTATCCAAAATGGAGCATGGTTCATTATAATGGAAATCACAACATTTTACAAGGGTTTCTTAATACAAAATTAACACATAAAATATGAGTGAAAAATAAAGCCTCGCATCAAATCAAAATATACCTCAAACTCTCCATTAAGCTTGCCAAAATGTTCTACAATGTAGCCCAAGAGGAGAGCTCCTAAATACCCAAATTCTCCACCTTTTACAATGGAGAGAGAGAAATATTATTTATAGAGTGAGTCTCTTCTCCTATACAATAAAGTATTATTATTTTCTAAGTAACTCCATGACAAGTCAAATAAACATTATAACAATGAATTAGTTAGATCTCTCTTGAATCCATGGTTGACCATGTTACAACATGTGGACATTAGCCTCTCTAGAGAAATTTACCCTTATCCAAAAATAGTAGTAGTATGCACCAAATAATGCTCATGAAGGGGACAAACCACTCAAAATAGGCATCAAGCCAATTCAAATGCCAAGTGTCGACATGGAATATTCCCTCCAAGAATGTTCATGCATGCAACGACTCCACATTTTTGAATTCCAAGGTAGCCAAATCCATGGATGAATGTGAAATATTCCAAGTGGATGGGGAGTCCACAACAAAGTATGTGATCAATTCCTAGCCTTGCCTTTCCTTGCCTTTGCTTTCCTTACTTTCCTAGCCTTCCCTTCCCTTTGCTTTCCTTGCTTTCCTATACTTTCCTTGCCTTCGCTCTGCCTTCCTTTATTTCCTAGAATTTCCTTGCCTTTCCTTGCCATGCCTTGCATTACCATACCTTTCCTTGACTTTCCATGCTATGACTTTCCATTTCATGGCATGATATGCCTTTCCATTCCTTTACTTGACATGCCATTCTTTTCCATGCCATGTCATGACATGCCTTGCATTTCCATGACATGCCTTTCCATTCCTTTCCTTTCTATGTCATGTATTTCCATGCTTTGCCTTGCCTTTCCTTGACATGCCATGCATTTCCTTTCCTTTCATTTCCATGCCATTCATTTCCTTGCCTTGCATTTCCATGCCATGACTTTCCATGACACTCCATGCCATGCCTTACCTTTCCTTGCCATGTTGTTGAGCTCCCATTTTGTCACTGAACATACACTTCTTTCGGCCATTTATTCCCCACCTAGGCATTGAAATCCAACTCATTGTCTCCTACTTTTACCCTTTTTTCCTACCTAAGATCTTGATTTTAGCATGAGGTAAAAGTTGCTTATTTTGATATTTTTTGAGTTCTTAATGAATTAATTGGGATCTTTTGGCTATGTTTTATCAATGATAAAATTATACTCACCCTTTTATTGTAAAAATTGTTCCCGCACTATTCCTATCATTTTCGTACCAACGCAGGCATTTCGGTACCCGAGGTTGCAGCTTCTCCTATCTGTGAGCACCCAAAATGGATTTCGTGATATGGGTATTGTTCACGTGATCATCAAGATGGAAGTGGACCATTTCATTTTCTTCCAACATCCCTCTGCATTACACAAAACTTCAAGACAACCCATAGTCATGTCTTCTAGTGCAACACAAGATTGGGGTTAGAACTTATAGCAGTAACAATATTTAGTTTGTTAGATCGATTTCCTAAGATTGTAACCTTGGATAAAGGAAATCGTGGTGAGTAAGATCCTTTAGTTTTGACAGTCATTTTTACCCCTTATTCCACGAGAACAAGGGAGGACAATGTAATCTTATAAATTCTCAAAACTTGATATATAGTGGGATTCGCTCCATGTACAGGCCGATATACTCTTTGCTAAACATAATAAAAATTTGTGTTACTTATTTTTGTTCTCCATACTGTGATGGATATTTTGTAAGATGGTTAAAAGATTTCCATTTAATATCAATAAGGAATTGTTTTATTTAGTTTGTACATTTTTGAGTTACTGAATAGTTTCCACTGACTACTTGGGAAGGCATGGGCCCACCTCCACTGGTATGTTGATTTATTTTTATATTATTTGTTCTATATTTGTTGTAGCTATGTTCATGAATAGATTCGTGTGGATTGGTTTCTAACTGTAGGTTTTATTTAAGTTATGTGTACTCATTACTCACTGTGGATTTCCATGTGCTATAAATCGAACTGCTCTTAGTACAATGGAAGGCTTTCATATAAACAAACAGATGTGTGAATGAATGCTAATATTTTCATCTTACTGAAGTACACTTCCTTCATGTATAAGCTTGAAATCCAAACACATTCCAGGATTTATTGGTAGTTTACACAAAAATGAATGTCTAATTTAAATACCTCACACACTTGTTAATAAAGATAAAGCTCATATGATCCAATGACTAAACTGAAATAAGATACTAAAATTACCCACTGTGTGTCTGTCAACTTGGAGTTGTATTTAAAGTGTTGACACTGGTTAATAAAGACTTGTTTATGAGCAAAGTCAAAGATCTGGAATGTAAGGCATGATCATATTGTAACTTCTATCCACTTAAGGATCTGAGTCTTTTGCTTATCTTAAATAAGAAGGATTGATATCAAGCATTGATAGAAGCTTTGTGATGACCTGGTCACATATCAAGAAACTTTAAATACCCTTTGACTGTTGGGAGAATGGATTATGTTCATAAAGGATTCAGTTGATACCTCCACACTTTGACTCGGTGGTATTAAGGGCATAGGTCTTCAAGTTATTAATATGAGCTTGTATCTTTGATTTGAGTTTCCTTCTTGCTCAGTGTGGTGTGACCTCTAGAGGTGTTTTAGCGAAAGTAAGATGATATTTCAGGGGACAAGAGTTTAGTTTCAATCGAGTGCAAATTCTGTGTTTTATTGGTATCTATACGTCTTCTTCATAGAGTGGTGTTATCTTGTTGCTTCACCCATGAATTGAAGTGTCAATCTTTGTGGCTAGGCTCGTTTAGATTCATTCCCCTCTAGTACACTCTGGTTTACTGTCTGTGGGTACGAATGCAGTAGCACGATAGATTTTTTCCTGCTTGTAGTGAAGTAAACATTTTAGGTTAAGGGTAGGTTAGACACTAGGAATTACTTTGAAGCTGGTTAGTCTTATTATATATCAGTAACATGATTATATGGCGACTTGAGTGGATTCATATTGTTGAATGATATAGGCACTTTCCTCGGTAGTTGATATTATTTTTTTATTAGTTTCTTCTTTCTTTATTGTACTCCTAAAAGGTTGGTTTCTTTTCACGCATAGAATAGGATTTAGATAGTTGATTTCTTGGTTTGGTTATTAATTAACTGTGTGGAGTAATGATTGATTTTTATGTTCATGAACGATTGATAGGTCACCTATCATTCGTGTTCCTTTAAAGAAAAAGTAGGATACACTTGTGTCCTTTGCCTGCACATATTGTGCTTGCAATTCATCAATTTATGAACCTAGTTGACACTTATGTGGAAGTTTATTACAACAATTAATTGACCCAAACCATGCCATGCCTTGCCTTTCCTTGAATTTCCATGGCATTCCTTGGTCACCTCAACACTATAGTTATTTGGATATCGGATAGCTCATATCGATGCAGATACATTTTAAAATTTCATATGAGAATCATTATCTGTATTAATGTTCAATTAAGAAATGTGTATTTATTTACATGTTTCCTTGCATATATTATTCATAATTATGAACTAGTATCTACATACCAAAGTTCCACATTTCAATTTGCATGTTTAAACAAATCACAAAACTATCATCATCATAAACGTATAACAATTAAAATAATATCCCGCAACACATAAATAAATTCATATATATACATGTCAAATGCCTATATGTTTATAACTAAACCAAACAAATACTAAGCGATAAATCACTAAGATAAGTAAAAATAAAAGTTCTAACCTTCTAAGGCTAAAATATAGGTTGTTACATTTACAAATCCCTAGAACATAATTATGATCTAAAATAAACTAATTCCTCCTTGCATGTCTTTCCATGTATCTTCCCATTTTAACCTATACAAAAATAAATATATGTATTTCCATAAATTATTCAAGGAAAAATTCAAATCAAAATATGTATTGCATTGAAACAAGCATGACAAAAAAGGAACATTTCTCATCCCAAGAAATAAAAAACATTATGTATTGCATTGAAACAAGCATGACAAAAAAGGAACATTTCTCATCCCAAGAAATAAAAAACATTTTTTCTCGGGAAATTTAACTTAAATTTATATCACAAATTTCATTTCCATCCAATGAAGAGTTTTTTCATTTCCATGTCATGCCTTGTCTTTCCATGTCATGCCTTTTATTTCCTTGCCTTTTCATCCCATGACATGCATTTCCTTGTCTTTCCATGCCATGTCATTATTTTCCATCCCTTTCCATGCCATGCCATTCATTTCCATGTTTTTCCTTGTCTTTCCTTGCCTTGCCATGCCATGCCATGTCATTCATTGCCATGCCTTTCCCTGCCATGCCATTCCTTTCCTTTCTATGCAATGCCTTTCCATACCATTCCTTGCCTTGCCTTTCCATTCCATGTCATGCCATGCCTTTAACTACCTTTCCTTGACATGCATTTGCTTTCCATTCCATGCCTTTCAGTGCCTTTCCTTGCCATTGCATGCCATGCCTTTGATTTCATTTCTATGGCATTCCATGCCTTGCCTTGTCATGCCATGTCATCTCATGCCTGGCAATTCCTTTCCATGCCATACCATGTCTTTATTTTCCTTTCCAAGCCATGTATTTCCTTGCCATGCCATGCCATGCCTTGCCATGCATGTCCCTCATTGCATGTGTTTCCATGTAGTTTCTGATTTTAACCTATACAACAATATA
>ML777246.1:1669263-1682290 GCA_009831015.1 Picea engelmannii | reverse complement strand
AATGAAAAAATCATATAACCTTTTTTCTAGGGACATATGACTCAACATCATATACACAATTTCTTTTCCATCCAAAGAAGTGTTATTTCCATGCCATGCCTTTCCATTCCTTGTCATACCTTTCCTTTCCATGGCATGTCATTCCATGCCATGCATTTCCTTTCCCTCTCATTCCATGACATGCCTCTTAATTCCACGCCTTGCCTTGTCATGCCATGCCATGCCTTTCTTTTCCATGCCATGTCTTTCCTATCCATGCCATGCTATGCCTTGTCTTTCCATGCCTTGTCTTTCCATGTCATGCCTTGCCTGTAGAATGTTTTGTAATATTATTTCAATTTAACTATATAATTGTTGGTGAAATTACATTTTTTTAATTTAAAAATCATTTTTAAATATATAAATAGATTCAACACTAAAAAACTTTTTAAACTTCCAACAATTTCTATTGGATTTCCTCAAAGATAGTCCAAAAATATGACTGAAAATGACCAAAAAATTCTAAATTATCTTAAAAATTAGAATCTAAAAATTAGGTTAAAGTAATTATGTTAATTTTTTGGTGAAATTTTTATTTTATTATGAGAAAAATGACCAAAAACTTCTAAATTATCTTAAAAATTAGAATCTAGAAATTAGGTTAAAGAAATTATGCTAATTTTTTTAGTGAAATTTTTATTTTATTTTGAGAAAAAATGATTGAGATTTTTAAGGATTTTTCCCAATTCTTAATCTACTTATATTGTTAAAAAAATGTTATAATAATAACTATTACATTCTTTTTGTAATTGCACTAGTTTAACTATTGAACATCCTTCTAATACAATTTATAGAAAAAATAAAAATAAAAAATCTTAGGGTTTTCTTGGAATACTACATGATTCTTAGGAACAACGCGCTCTCCATACATAAATCAGCTCGAACTCGATCTGATTTTGTAGTGTATATTATATTTAATTCATATTTATATATTATAATTATATAAAAGTGTATATTGCATTTAATTCAATTCTATGTTATTGAGAATGTATAATGTGTTTATTACTTTTATTCTATGTTATTGAGAATGTATAATGTGTTTATTACTTTTACATTGTGTTATTTATAAAAATATAAAATCGTTTTGTTTTTGGATTTTTAGGAAATGAAAAAAATAAAAAAATAGAATGAGGTAATTTCATAGAAAATGAATTTTCTTTACAAACATAAATTTGGTAAGAATAATAGAATTTTTAGATATAATCAAAGTTTTATGATAATATAAAATTCATGTATGATGGAACAATGCAAACTCCATACATAAATGAGCTCCATATTTGAATTTCATAAAATTCATGCTCAACTAAAATAAAGATGGAAAGAATTTAAAAAAATAGTATTTTTTAAAAGTAAAGTTTTGTTTCCATTTTTTATTTTTTGAAATTTCATGATTTAAGGTTTTTTAAAATGGATTAAAATTCTTGTAAGTTAGGTTAAACTTATCATGAAATTATAATGTTTGGTAAAAAAATTATTTTATTTGGAAAGAAATAAGGAAACATTTGATGAATCTCTGAGCTCTAACTTTTCATATCACCGGATGGAAACGAAAGAGAAGATAGCTACAAAATTATATAGATCTAAAAGAATCTACTACATGAAATTTTATGTATGGTCAAAATGCATTTTATATTAGCATCATTGGTGTAAATACTTGCAAAGGCCATGTACATAAATGAGGTCTATATTAGAGTATTGATTCACACAATTAATAATCATCTATTAGTGTTGTAATTCTACATTGATTTCAATGTATTAGAGAATAAATAACATTTAATAAAAGACTATGGAGTGCATATGTTTGTCATTCCTTTTCAAATTGCCCCATTTGAAAAAATATTTAAACTAGTGTTTGGGCCTTTTGGGAATGAAAAGAATCCAAGACAAGAGAATTTATAAAAGGTTGAAATGAATTCTATGTTATGGATTCTCACTACATGATCATGGAGAATTTGAGTTAAGGTTTCCAAAGGTCCCAAGAAGGAGGAAGAAAAGAAGTCTTGGAAATGACATAAAGGGGCTCCTTTAGCTGCCTTAAACCTTGAAGCACACTTCCACCTTCATATTTGTTGTCCATTTTAGTTGAGGATTCTTTGTTCAACAAACCAATTCTCTACTATGAAGAAAGAAATATCTACCTTCAAGAATAAAGTTTCAAAAAGAAGAAAAAAAAAACCAAAAACTCAATCGTAGCAGTGGAAGTTAATTAATAAATTGAAAGAAATCCATATAGTGGAGTTCATACATTCCATTCCAAGGAAAAATACTCTCTCCTTTCGTTAACAAGAACTGGTAATACATTTCATAGGACCTTAGGGTGTGTGCAAAAATTTGGTGGATGAAAAAGTGGCAAGGGGGTCAATAGGAACAAACAGTCACATGAGAATGCGTTTGTTCTCAGGAACGCACATGCATTCCTGAAGTTATAGGTTTGGAAAAGAACAAACCTCAACTCATCTTTCCACATAGGTTCATCGGTAGGAACACATGCACGTTCTTAAGAACGTGTAAATGTTCTTAAGAACGTGTGTGCCTTCCTCTGATATAACATTTTTAATGGGCCACATGGGTGATTTGTGCCCATTTGCACACATTACACTCACGTTTTTACCCTCTTGAGAAAAAAGAGAGGAAGAGATTTATCAATATCTCTCTACCGTGTCCCATTCAAGCTAGGTATGCCATGATTTCTCTTATTTTCCTCTTAATTTAATAATTTTTACTTTTATTCAATTATTTTAATATATTCTAAAATAATCTAAATTATAGAAATTTGTAATGTTATAGAGAAATATCATCTAGAAAATTTAGAGATTCACCTCTTACATTACCTACCATTTTCCCTTTAAAAATAACTACAAAGTTCTATTTACAAGAAATGACACTATTTTATAGTTTTTTATTTCTTAAAATATGTATTGTTGTTTTTTGTAATTTTATATTTTAATTAAGAAAACCGAACTAATTTACATGCCATGCTTTACTGAATTGCAACATATATTATAAAATGTAACCTAGAGACAATGTAAACTGCCAACCAACAGACCAAGGTGACGAAAACCACAACCCACCACAACCACCCAACATAAACATCTAAATCGATGAGGGGTTGGACAAATTACGAACACCTGCAAATCAATAAAGGGGCACAAGAGAAACAAGGAGATATTCCTTGGCTAGTTCATTGGACGTCATTGTGAGGTCCATTGCAAGTTCGCAAGGGAAATTGACTTCTATTTTTGAATATAGGTAAATAATGTTTGAGTATTATAGCACTGGATTGGATAGAAAGCAAGTTGGAGACTTGGGTATATCAAAACAACAACCAAATATGTCTATTTTTATAGATTCTCGATATGGAAAACAACCACCTATGACCAAGAAATGAATTTGCATTTATTGGTGCGTCCACCCAAAAATTAGAGAAAACTATATGGATAGGTGGTACATGGTATTTGATAAACCTCCCTGCAATAACAGGGAGGTTCCTTTATATTTTTTGCGAAAATTATGGGATGAATTTATTTTAGGCCAGCATGTCAACTACTTCAATATCAATGACTTCCAGGGGATGGGTTGAGGGTCTACATAGGACTGAGATCATACTAGTAGGGATCCCATGTTTGGTCCTCATCCCCACAAGCGAAGGCCTGACCACCCTTACCAACATCCTCTTGTTGCAGAGAGCTTGCAGGAGGTACAGGTTGCTATATCATCATTGACTCAGAGCCTAGTGAAACATAGTATCTTTGTTGCGCTATCTCGACAAAAGGTGCCTACTGGTGACATTGATAAAGGGGTAATAGCTTCACCCCATACAACAAATTCCATTGAGGAGAGGGCACATGGACATAAAAGTCATCCATGTGATCCTCACACTTACTCAAATTGCGAGAAAACTTGTTATGGGTCTATTGAGGCTAGTGGACAACAGATCTTAATGGAGGAGGTTAGTATCTTAACCATCTCTATGTTCTTCATAGTTATATATTTATATAGTATTATTTGTAGTTATATTGATATTTTATTTTATGCTGTTTTGCATTTGTTATGCCAGTGTAGCAGAGCCTCTATGCCCATGGATGCATCGATGTCTATATCCACCACTGCTGCAACAATAGAGGCATACTGCTCAATCGGTCTACCGCATACACACATATGTGTCACATTTGATAAATTCTCCATAATGATTTCTTTATTTGATGGAGTCCTCTAATTTTTAATGTTCTTTTGTTTCTAAAGGTTGTGGGACCAAGTGATGTCGAGGAATTTCCACCTAGGATGGACAAGTCACTTGCATCACAAGTATCATGTGTAGAGTTAAATATCATTTAAATATCAAAATTTTTGTATTTATGTTGTTGAATTTTACTATTTAGTACTACTAGTTCAATACTATTAATATGTATGCAGGCTCTCAATATCTTTTCTAGTTTTTGTACTAGTCCTCTCCCTGGGCACCTGCCCATAACTTCTAAGTTACCTTACTCTAGGACAAGGGTTCTTCCTTCACTTGTACAGTCTATGGGGTTCCATCACCGCCCACCCCCACCATATTTATGATTCCATGCATCCTTAGTGGATGCACCCACATTCCGCCCATCTGCACCACCTCTTCCATCACATCCATCCACAATGGATGCACCCGTATGCGACCCAACCACACCATTATTTACATCTACGTAGTCCACCATGGCTGCCACAATAAAGGTTGCCTCGGAGAAGGTTTTACAACCGACCACTCCACTTGTCAATGATTCTCCATCGATGCCTGATATATTCATAGCGAGATAATGTGTTGATGATAAATTTTTATGTATGATGAATGCAATTGATTTTAAGCATATTTTTTTAAATTTAATGATTTGATCCTTCTAACTAACACAGGGTGGCATCGCTAAGATCTTAAGGTTGTGGAGGAGGGTAACACCCTCATGATTATTTTTACCATATACGGTGAGTTGTCTTATGTTGACATACAAAGTATCATTTTGCAACTCTTTTAATTCATTGTGGAAAAAAACTTATAACAATGTTTTTTCTTTTTGTAGTCTCTGGAGCGACGAACCACGCCTAGGCCCAAAACCACTAAAGGTGTTTCTTTGAGCAAGAGAATAAATATCAATTTCCAATATGCTCCTGAGGATGGCGAGGGTGACAGTGGTCAATGAGTGACCATTGACTGCCACTTTGTATTTAGGCCACCATATGGTTGTTTTTTATGTTAGGGCACTTGTTGTTGTTTTGTTTATTGAGAATGAGGTGTCATTTTGTAAAAAATGTACAATTTAGATGATGTTCCATACACACACACATTTCATGGAACGTTTTTTATGAATATCATTGTTTCTTCATTTTATGTTGATGAATGTATGAATTTTATGTGTATGAATGCACGAATTTATTTAATTTGATTAACTACTTTTTAAAGTGTTAATGAATTTTATGAAAGTAAGAATATTTAGGTTTTCCTAAAGTTATTATAAATAGTTTTGTTACACATTAACAAATCTCTTATGGTGGAAAATATTGCTAAGTGTTAAATCCATAGACAATTAATGGTTCTCATTACCTAAATTTGACAAAAGACTAAAGACGCATCCTAGTTAAGACTCCAGGAACCAATAATAACAATCGTGTAAGATAACATAATCACAATAGAAATGAGAGATTTTAAAATTCACATTACTCTATCCAAAATGGAGCATGGTTCATTATAATGGCAATCACAACATTTTACAAGGGTTTCTTAATAGAAAATTAACATATAAAATATGAAAGAAAAATAAAGCCTCGCATCAAATCAGAATATACCTCAAACTCTCCATTAAGCTTGCCAAAATGTTCTACAATGTAGCCCAAGAGGAGAGCTGTAACATCCCTCAAAATAAGTTATTTTTAAGTTTGAAATTGCTTGTGAAATTATTTTCGTTTTCGGTAAATTCAAAATTGGAAAATTATTGTCATTTATGGCAATTTCGAATTTCGAATTTAGTTAATTGTAATTGATGATTATTACTATTGGGTAGAGAACCGATTTGACCCAACTAACTATTTGACTATGACACTTGTGTAAAAAACATTATTTTATATTTATTGTTGAGGGACAAATGGAACAGCCAGGTTAAAATCAGCTAACAATGACTCCATCAGTGGGGAACAAGTTGGAATAACCTCAGGGCAGAATGTTACAAGTGGAAAATCAAGTATTTGGCCATTAGAAGCCCGTGAAAATCACGGATTTGGAAATATGCGAAAATTCTCAAGGGGAAAAGACCTAGGCATAATATATTTTGGATATATAGCATATGGGAGGAGGTAGGACACTGCCTAGTATGTTGGGGGGGAAATTATCTCTTGTTGTTATGAACACTATATTCTGAGTGTGAGGCAAGGAGGATTTTATTGAAACTGAAGGACTATTGCTGAGGAAGAGTTCTAGAGTTTGCCCTCATGGATTCATGGTTAGGCTAGGGGGTGAACAGGACAAGTAAATTTGTTGTTCTCTTCTAAGGTTGGGCGAAACTTGATTGTTCCATTTATTGTTTGGAAAATATTCAGATATGTTTATCTACTCTGTCTATGGTCAAATGCTATTTGAAGCACTAGATGTTAGAATGTATTTGCTTAAATCTGGATGAATCGATCTATTTAGTAAATTCTGATGGAATGGGATGAATTGTAGGATAAAACTCTTACAGTTTATTTATAGGCGTTGAATAAACTTTTTGTATCTTGGATGGAAATCAAATTTAATTATAAGATTATGTTAGGAGATATGTCTGTGTTAAACAACATATGCTTTCTTTTCTATTCTGAATTCCATACCAGATATATGAATCATATGTATCTAAAGATATTCAGTTCTGTAAGTAAAAATTTAGACTGTGCAAGCACTAAAGAAAATTTTGAAAGTAAAACCGAGACTTAAAATTCATATATAGTTACAGACTTATCTCTATAGGTCACCCCTTTAATTATGACCGAATTGGTCTATGGATTTATTACTATGGGGACGAAGTAAATATGGGACTGAGATATATGCATATAGGTTCAGAGATATCTTTGTAGGTTACATAAGCAAGACTGTAATAAACAATGGAAATACCTTACCATGCAAATGCCATGTTAGTACTCTGTAATTTTCCCAAGGATGTGGAGGCAATCATAGAGACAACATTAAAACCACTTTAAGTCTTGGATCTATCCCTCCAAGACTCAAAGAGGGATATCTCTGTCATATTTATATTTGTTTGAACATAGATCTTAGGCTAGTTATGTAGAATAGGATTTGTTTGAGGTGTTTGGCTAAAGGATTTCTTTAGAATCCCATTGGGCTATGGGGTATGTGACAAATTTGAAATTAAACACAGATCTATAAGGTATTTCCACAGGGCACGTTAATGAAAATGTTGGATCCTTTTAAAGTAAAGTGGTATATAGAAAAAGCAGAGGAGATGATCAACCAAAATAACAAAGCATTTAAGAATTTCATCATTGTAATATCAGAAGAAAACATTAAGATTTTTAAAAACTCGACACAAAGTATCAAAGATAAATTATGCGCTAAAACTTGTTTTAAAAATCATAGAAAGAAAACATAATGATGACTGAGTAGAATCACATTCAACGAAGAAAAAAAACTTCACCAATCGTCAACACACAAGACTCATGTGAAAAAGTCCCTCTTATTGCTGGTGAATTTGAAAAATATTACAGAGAACAGCCTTTTTGGGTGCAAGAATCAATAATCCCTCACATTTGACTCATTACAATATATAAAAAAGACTCTCCCTAGGCTCAGGAGTTCGAATTCATCTACCTTGGCCAAAAATAGCAACAAATCCCCAAAAATCTTGAACTGAAAATTTGGCAGAATCTGGTGAAAATAGGGGTACGCTTAGACATTTGTTTCTCCTCGGAAGTGAAACATGTGCGCAATATGGAGAATTTTATTGTATATGAGCAGGTTCTAGAAAAAAAAATCCTTTGGTTTCTCATAATTCATCTCCATCGTGCCAAAACAACTCCCGCAAAATCAAGACTAAAACAAGAAAAAATGGAAAATGAAAACATGAGACTAAAGGATGGCTTCGATTATCCAAAATGGTGGAACCTATGAAAATAATGAGAGAGGTTTTTGTTATTCATCTTGTTATGGAGAAAAAAATCTCTCGGTTTTTCAAAATTATTTTTCTTTTGCCCATAATCTGCCTCAGAAAAGACTGGTCGAACTGGTAAAAAACGAGCGACTTTGAGAAATTGGGGGAGGGAGGTTTTGGAGGGGTAAGCCGTATGTCGGACCCCCCCTGAGGTTATAAGTGGTATTGGGAGGGAGGGGTGTCCGATTTCACCAGGAGGTGACAAGTGTCCCTCCCACCACCACTTATCGAACCCCCTTGAGGTGATGTGACGTGAGGGAGGGGGGTCTGATATGCAAGAGAAGTGTAATGGGGGAAAACTTAGGATAGTTTAAGTTTTTGGGTTT
The DNA here is from genome assembly GCA_009831015.1 of Picea engelmannii. NCBI lineage: Eukaryota > Viridiplantae > Streptophyta > Pinopsida > Pinales > Pinaceae > Picea > Picea engelmannii. The sequence continues at coordinate 1,673,763 of ML777246.1, read as the reverse complement.
TTTAATTTTTTATATATTTTTATTTTACGTTTTGTTTATTTTCCTTTAGTATATGTTTTGTTTTTTATATTATATGTTTTATTATTTGTTTTTATTTGTGTTTTAATTTAATGTTTTATACATGTTGATTATATGTTTTATAATTTTTGTTTTAATTATTTTTTATTTATATATTTTAATATTGTTTTATTTTTAATGTTTAATTAATAAAACACTAACCTAATGACTAACCAAATAAATAAATTATTAATTAATTAATTAATTAGTTTCTTTCTAACAAGACTTAACCTAGCTTATTTGTCTAATTACACTAACTTTATTAACCTATTTACTAATTACTAACATGATTAATTAATCTAATGTTTTATTTATTATCAATTACCTTATTAAACTAACCAATATTTTATTATTGTAAGTTTGTTTATGCATGGATGAGTGGTGGGTGAGATGTAGTCATTGAGACGAATGGGCAAGGGAGTGAGGGCGCAGAGGTGGACGAAGGATGCACTAGGGTGGTGAAGGATCGAGCGAAACATATGGAGGGGAAATGGAATCAACCGAGCCAGAAGTCTTCATCACATGAGAAATACCAAATCAACAACAGAAGGATTGAGTTACCTATAATTATAGGACCCCAACATAAGCTCCACCTGGGGATGGCAACTCTTTTAGGAGGTGTCAAGAACCACTGAACTCTAAACATGCAGACCGGTGCTTTATTCATTGGGTTGATCCCAAAATCTTATTCTGCAAACTGTACCTGTTTTGACCTTTCAACTGAGACCAAATAAAAAAGAACACTATTGAAAAAGAGATGCTCATAATGTTGAGATTATTCACACTCTCCTATCCTAATCTACTACAATCACTGCTCAGCTAGGTAATGGGAAAATACTAATGAAGCCAATCCAATAGTTGATATAATAACCTTGTTCTTCCACTATCTTTGATAAAACTCAGAAATAAGTCTGTTACTCATGCTTGAGATTAATTTCCAGCTTGGTTTTCACCACAGAGGATTTGATAAACCTGAACAATAGGAAAAATACTAGAAATGGAAAAGGATCATGTATTGAATAATTTCTCGATATATGTATTTACAGGATCAATATAGGCTTGGTCCATCCTTTGATTTTCAACTTCAAACAATTCAAAATCATGACTTGATTTTTCACCTATGCCTTATGTGTCCTCCAATGCTTCTTTACATGACTGCAAATTCTCTGATGGGATTTGTGGTGATCCTCCTACTGAACCATGCAATGAAGCTGATTGTCTGATCATATCACAATCATAGATTTTTTTCAATCCATAACTGAATGTTGAAACATGCTCCTGACTACACATATAATCTAAAATTACTTCTATGGGATCCTTAAAGGATTGACAAGATTTCTTCATTGATTCACATGACAGGTTCTGGCTTTCTATGTATTTATCCTTCAACATCTACTCAAGAATCTCCTTCAAAATTTTGAATGAGTTATGATCTAATGGTACAGACTTACATTCCACTGATCCAACTCTCGTTTCGATCTCTGAACTTCCATCTTGGCTTTGAAAATCAAGGGAGACTAGTGACTGTGATTTTGGGTCCAACACACGTCTCATGTCATTAATGACATCTTTTACTGACTCATTAGAAATTTTTTTGTCTTCACTATTTACAAATTGCCTAGAGTTTCTTTTCATAAATTGAAAAGATGAGAAACATAATGGAAAATATTTTTCCCTTACTCTGAAATATTCTGCATTTTCCTCATCGTTGTCATGATTGTTGGGCAGAGGTTGATTGTCATATCTCAGCTGTAATTGATCTTCTTCCTGCCAATGACATGTTGTTGATTATTTCGAGCAATCAACATCTTTTTCAGCCTCATAATCATCATCCTATTGATCACACTTGGGTAAATCATCCATGAATGAAATTCCATCAAACATGCACATCATATCAGTTGATGGTTCTTCAACAAGCTAAGATGGAACTTCATCTTTGACTATGTTGTGAATTGAATACATAAAAGAATCATTATCCAAACCATGGTACCAAGGATGAATTGCAAAGTGTTTGGGGACATTGATCCTTGTCTTTTCCGTAACTAATGGAACATGTGATCTTTGAACATCAAGTTTATATTTCCTGCTAATCGTCTACATCATCTCTTTACAGTGTTTTCTAGGACATCTAGTTTCATTTATGAAGATGTCATCTATTCCATTTCTATTCTATCTTTCTCTTCTGCCTTTAACTTTGCCTTTCTATTCAACAAGTTAGCTTCCACATCAACTGCAATCTTTTACATTTCTTCAAGGGTGGTAGTGTTCCTTTCTCTTAATTCAAATTCCATCTTAATATTTAAAGCATCAGGGTTATGTAAGTGAGCTAATCCTGGGGGTGGCCTTATATCAACTGGATTTTCATGGTACACCTTATTGAACTTGTCTGAAAACTGATGTAATGTCTCCCCTGGCTATGTTTTCAAATGTTCATACTCTTCTAGGATGAGAAATATATTTCCCATGATCACCCATCTATCTAGGATAACTTGCACAAATTGACGAAAATTGTTGATGCTTGCAGCTGGAAGGTTTTTAAACCAATCTTTAACTTTACCTAGAAATGATAGGGAAAACATCCTAATATAGACTTCGTCTTCTTCCACCTCAAACAGATCAAGAAAATCCTCAAGACTTTGATGTGATTTTCAGTAGTGATCTTCACATTCTCTCCATCAAACCTGGGAAGATTATTGATGTAATTGGCAGGGAGGTCATGGAGAATAAGAGGCAAATCTAGAGGCTTGTATCGGTCTGAGATTTTCACAGGTATAGGAGGTAAAGCAAGGGGCTTATAACTAACTAGAATTTCAACAATGACAAGAGATAAATAACGAGTCTGATGTCTCACTGGTCTTTCTGCGAGTTTATGAGTATGTACATGATCTACAATTTGGGGCTTAGTCTCTTGAGGCTCATTAATTAGCAGGTGGTCAATGCAATCTTCAACAATGTACTTTTGATCAGGTTTAGAATAATATAGAACATAATTATAGATAAAACCAAAGATGTCTTGAATGCAATTTGGGCTTGAGTACCTAATATTTCTTGGCTGCTTGGTCATGCTTCAGGTTCTTCCTCCAGTGGAGTTTTTGAGTTGGCATTGTCTGGAGATGATTGGAGTGGCCAGGTGAAATATTTCAGGCTTCTTTTTTCTGGTCACTGTCCACCATTAGTGATCAGATCTGGAACTTGAAGTGAACTATTGGAGAAAGTTCCCTAGTATGGTTTCCATTCTATTAGCACTCTGTAATTTTCCCAAGGATGTGGAGGCATTCACAGAGGCAATATCAAAACCAATTTGAGTCTTGGATCTATCCCTCCAAGACTCAGAGAGGGATCTCTTTGTCCGATTTAGATTTTTTTGAACACGGAGCTTAGGCTAGCTATGTAGAATAGGATTTGTTTGAGGTGTTTGGTTGAAGGACTGCTTTAGAATCCCATTGGGCTATGGGGTTTGTGACAAGTTTGAAATCAAACACAGATCTATAAAGTATTTCCACAGGGCGAGTTAATGCATATGTTGGATCCTTTTAAAATAAAGTGGTGTACAACAAAAGTAGAGGAGATGATCAATCATAATAAAAAAGCATTTAAGAATTTCATCATTGTAATATCGGAAGAAAACATTAAGATTTTTAAAATATCAACACAAAGTATCATAGATAAATTTTGCACTAAAACTCATTTTAAAAAATAGAGAAAGAAAACATAATGATGATTGAGTAGAATCACATTCAACGAAAAAAAAATACTTCACCAATCATCAACATGCAGGAATCCTGTGAAAAAATCCCTTTTATTGCTAGTGAATTTGAAAAATATTACAGAGAACAACCTTTTTGAATGCAATAATAAACAACCCCTCACATTTGACTCATTAAAATATATAAAAAAGACTCTCCCCAGGATCAGGAGGTCGAATTCAACCACCTCGGCCAAAAATAGCAACAAATCCCCAAAAATCTAGAGCTAAAAATTTGGCCGAATCTGTTGAAAATAGGGGTACGCTCAGACATTTGTTTCTCCTCATAAGTGACACATGTGCACAATATGTAGGTGGTTATTGTATAGTATCATGTTTTGGATGAAAACCTCCTTTGGTTTATCCAAAATTTTCTCCATCTTGCTGAAACATCTCTCGCAAAGTGAGGACTAAAACAGGAAAAAACGGAAACTGAAAACATGAAGCTGAAAGATGGCTTTGATTTTCCAAAATAGTGGCACCTCTGCAAAAAATGAGAGAATTATTTGTTCTTAAGCCTGTTATGGAGAAAAACAGCTCTCGTTTTTTCAAAATTCGTTTTTGTTTGCCCATAATCTGCCTCGGAAAAAAACTGGTCGAACTGGTAAAAAATAGGTGGTTTTGAGAAATTGGGGGAGGGTGGTTTTGGAGGGGTAAGTGGTATGTCGGACACCCCCTCAGGTGGTAAGTGGTATTGG
>ML777246.1:1646128-1663515 GCA_009831015.1 Picea engelmannii | reverse complement strand
CTCTTCTCATGCATTCATGTCATGTATGTTTATCTTATGATATCTAGCTTTAGCTAGTGATCCCAGCATTGGGGGTTTTGAGGGTTTTGACATAACAAACCCTAGAGGACGATTCAGTGGTGAAAGATTCCACCTAGCTTGTCCCAAGCTTGGTATCGGAGATGAAATACTCTCCCACACCATTCTAGTTCCATATCTACTCAGTTGGAGGGGGATTCTAGATCAATTTCATGTGGAAATAGAGAGAGGTTGCACCAACTAAGGGTTTCCAGTAAGAGGGGCGCACCATCCTTGGATAGAGATTCGTTGTAGGAGATTTGCAGGGTTTTTGGAGTTTCCATCACTTGGGTTCTTCTTGCAAGATCTTCACCATCATTCCTAGTTCTTTCTGAGAGAGTTTCATGGTTCATATTATTTCTTAGAGCAGTGGGACGAATTGAAGAGAAGGAGGGCATTTCTGAGATTCAGATCTAGTCAGTTTGGAGGAGTTACACTTCAGATCTGACCCCGAGACTTCACCTAGTGACTTGCAGTGTCTCCATCTATATTTCTGGAGAGTTTCAGAGAATTTGGAGACCTCCTTCAGCAGGGCCGAATTATCTAGGGCTTCAGTCATCCAGTGGGGTGCACCATTCAGTGGAGGGTTTCAAATCTATAGGGTTTGAGAGTGGATTTGGAGATTCAGGCACCTGGGTTATTCTTACCATCACCCGCTCTGCTGTTTGGCATCTTTCTGGAGGTGGTTGGACATATTTGGCACCAGGGCCGAATTGTTGAGGAGCTTCAGTTATCCAGCAGAGTGTGGCATCTTCTAGCAGTGAGGGGTTTGGCACTTGGCATTGGTCTTCATCTCTTATCCAACGTTTGGAGGCTTATTTTGTACTGTCGGGAGGATTTTGTAGCAGCTCATACTTGTTATCTATTGTCTATCATCTTGGCCGTCTGTTGAGAATTCCAGATCGACATCTCCATTGTAGGAGGTTCTTCTATTTTATGAATAAAGAAGATTTGAGATGTTTTGTCTTGTCTATATTATTGCATATGGTTGAGGTATGTTCCATGGTTATCTATTTTTGTTATTTAATGCATACACACATATAAACACATCTAAAAAAATAGATCAACAAATTGTTTGACAAAATACCTCACTCAAAAAAAAGTTTTAAAAGACACCAAAACAATGATGATCCTTGCATAATGGCTTGGGATCATTACAGTGGTATTAGAGTATATTGCTTGTTATTTATCTTGAGCATTTAGTTTGGGGGTTTTGATGTACAAACGCTTGTGAGAAACTTAGTGGTGAAATATCCACTCCCCTTGTTCCACAACTTGGTCTCAGAGATGCAATATGCTCCCACACCATTCTAGTTCCAGATCTACTCAGTTGCAGGAGGATTCCACATCAATTGCTTGTGTAGATAGAGAGAGGGTGCACTGGTTGGGGGTTTCCAGTAAGGGGGGTGCACCATTCATTGAGGAGGGATTCATCCTAGCTGAGGAGAAGGGATTCCGGGAATTCCAGGTATTGGGTTTCCTTTGCAGGTGTCTTGGCATCATTCTTGGTGGTTTTCCAGAGTCTTTCAGTGGAGGACCAATTTTTATTGAGAGTGGGACATTTTCCCAAGAGGAGGGTGTACCATTATTTGGAGGGTATCTAGATCTAAGGATCTAGCAGGTATTTGAGGATTTGAGCACTTGGGTTCTCATTGCAGCGTTTTTATCTATCATTGTGGAGAGTTTTAGAGTATTTGGAGGTCTCCTTCATCATGGCTGAATTATCTAGGGCTTCAGTCATCTAGTGGGGTGCACCATTCAGTGGAGGAGTTCAGATCTACAGAGGTTGAGAGGGATCTTGGAGATTTGGGCACCTGGGTTGTTCTTACCATCACCTGATCTACTATTTGGCATCTTTCTGGAGGTGATTGAACATCTTTGGCACTAGGGTCGAATTGTTGAGGAGCTTCAGTTATCCAACAAAGCATGGCATCTTCTAGCAGTGAGGAGTTTAGCACTTGGCATTGGTCTACATCTCTTATCCAGCATCTGGAGGATTATTTTTTATTTTCAAGAGCATTTTGTAGCAACTCATACTTGTTATATATTGTCTATCATCTTGGCCATCTGTTGAGCATTCCAGATCGACATCTCCATTGTAACAGGTTCTTCTATTTTATGAATAAAGAAGATTTGAGATGTTTTGGCTTGTCTATCTTATTGCATATGGTTGAGGTATGTTCCATGGTTATCTATTTCTATTATTTTCTTCATACACACATAGAAACACATCTAAACAAATAGATCAACAAATTGTTTGATGAAATACCACAACCAGAAAAAGTTTTAAAAGACACGAAAACAATGATGATCCTTGCATAATGTCTTGGGATCATTACAGTGGTATCAAAGCTTAGATTCCTGCCAGCCAGTGGGAATTAGCACATGCATGCAGAGCCATAGAGGGGTATTCCATAAGAAGAGATGAATATTGGGGATTTTTCTAGAGAGATTGTACATCGTAGATGGGAATATTTCTATGACCTTAGTGAGGAAACTAGGGCTCAAGTAACATTCCAACAGTATTTATCCATGAAAAATCCTGGGTGGAGCACATATGAGATTACATTATGGGTCAATAAGGAAATGTAATACATGTCATGGGAGGAAGCACGGAGAAACCCCACACCCATTAGGAGCATGCAACTTTGCTACAGTTGCAAGGTGCCTTGGGAACCAGATCATAGGTATAGGGGTAAGGGTAAGAAGCATATCATTGAGGTACACTATGATAGTGATGATGAGGATTCAAAGCAATCGGATGATGATAGTGACTCTTGCACAGAGGCTAGTGATAGTGACTCTACCTCAGAGGATAATGATGATGACTCTTGCATAGAGGCTAGTGGTTCTTGCACACTTGAGGAGGATGATGGCCCTTGTGTAGTGGATAGGCAGCTGGATGGACAGGATGATAGCACCAGTGTCTCAATAGACATGTCACATACCCTTGATGACCTTACACCTAAGCAAAGTAGTGACACTAGTGAGGAGTCACACGTGTTAGCACCTAGAGATGATGAGCTTCCTATGGGGGCCGTGACACATCTATCACCTGTTCAGACACCCATGATAGCCACGTCACATGAGGAGATCAGTGGCATGTTAGGTAGGATGGATGAGCCTAGTGTGAGGGATGCACACCATGGACAGGTAGACCCACAGATCCAGGAGGAGGTACAGGATGTACAGGCAATTGATTGTACACATACAGATCAACCTGAGGAGATTGAGTCACAGCTATTGGAGATTCCATTAGTTGAGAAGATTACAGAGGCTGGCAGGTTGATGGAGCACATACTTCCAGGATTGATTTGCATTGATGAGGATGCAATTTTTAGTAGTCAGGATGACCATAGCATGTGTCTGGATACATCTCTATGGGATCCAGGTGCAGATGATAGTAGCAAGTTTAGTGCACAGGAGGATACAACTGCTCATACAAGATACAATGTGATTCAGAGGAAGATAACATCTAGTGATGGGATGCAGTGGCATACAAGAGTACCTAGTAGCACAGTAGGCAGTGGATAGTTCATCATGTCATCTTATGCAGATGGTGTTTTTGGGGATTCTAGAATTGGCACTAGTGGGACTGACACTAGCAGTGAGGGGTCTGAGATGGCACCTCGATATGACCATGATCAGGGGTCACACCACTTAGCAACACGGTTGAGAGTTAGTGAGGCTATGATCAGGGAAGACACTAGATGTATTGATGACATGCATGCAGTGATGGTGGACTACTGTGGGAGAGAATCAATGGCACAGGGTAGCTCAGATGGAGGATTTTCCATGGATGATTTTCACACTCTCCGGGAGAGAGTATCTGTGATGAGGACTGACTACCAACAGTTGTTGATAGACAAGGATTATCTCCTGAGGGTTGGTGAGATGTATCATGAGGCTCTGAGGGAGCAGGAGTTGGAGGTAGACCGACTCACTCAGGAGTTGGAGAGCACTCAAGGATTCTTGAGAGGCACACAGACAACCCTTCAGGAATCAGAGTCTAGATCAGATGGGTCTCTTGAGGAGATCCATCAGAGATCCACTTCATCTGTATTAGTGGACACTCATATGTATCAATCAGTCACGTTGACAGAGGATGTTGATGATCTAACAGAGGAGCACCAGTTGATGGGGGACACTCCCATTTGTGTCTTGGGAGTAGTTGATCTCCTTATAGAGATTGATCCAGCCGTACGCCCAGGATCTGTGATGCAGCATGAGTTTGCGGGAGATGACATGAGTATGCCAGAGCATATTGTGATGAGTGATAGATCATAGAGATATGTCGAGATATATGGTGGTAGTCAGAGGGGTATAGTTCCTTATAGGGAGGAGACACACTCAGGGGAGTATGGAGATGTCACTCCTTTGCAACAACACATAGTTGTGGGATATCACCTTCACCATTTTAGAAGATGCATGGTAGATGAGAGATGGAGGTTGGTTGACCAACAGTCAGAGGGGTTACTTCTGGTTGTACTGGATGGTTGGGACTCAGTGATGACCACAGGAGAGCATCTTTCATGGATACTGATGGACAAGCTTCTGGTCGAATCATTGGGATTGACCAAAGCATGTGACACCTCCCAGTCCTACAATTAGCTGCAGATGTTTCTATTAGCATGTCCTGACACTTTTATCATAAATAGTAGCATGAGTAGGGATAGGCCATGGATAGGGGCATGGAGAGTGAGTAGGCCGAGACTACATGACATGAGTACTTTTATGGCATACAGTAGGTCAGAGGTGGATCGTGTTAGACAAACAATTGAGACTTGGTGTGTGATGGTGAGCATCATAGACCAGGTGATGACATATGAGTGAAGTGGGCTTATGACAGTGATCAATCCAGCATAGGAGAAGCTAGTGGATACTGGAAGTGATAAACTTCCAAGTTTGCCATCAGATCCAGGAGTTCACTTGGTTAGCAGGATGTTTCACTACATGACGACCCAGGTGGCGCCAGAGAGCCACACAGTCCACCTTGGGTTGGTTTGGAGGGAGCCTGAAGGTACTTGTCATGTGGGGTGAGACCTTTCCTCCCTCATGATCATCATGATAGGGCATGGATATGTTTGGATGGGTACTTCCTCTATAGAGATGTCTTTACTGATACAGTTTTTGGATAGCAAGTCCAATGGTCATAGATATTTCAGCTGGAGGACCCAGGAGAGGAGGATTCAGGATGTATGCAGGGGGCTGATAATCATGGTCAGAGTAGTGTAGTGTCAGCATGAGGATCTTCGACAGATGTTAGCATGGGACCTAGGGATTGCAGGATTGAGCAGTTCATTGAACGACAGGGGAGAGTGGACCATTGCAGGGGAAAGTTATTCTAACTTTCCATTGATCTTAAGTGTCGAGAGGAGTGCATCGCTTGTGGGTGCCTCACGGAGGTCTTCCATCACCTCGGTCAGACATCAACATGTGCAGTTGATGGAGGCCATGTGGATCTTGGTAGAGATTTGGAGGATGGTCTCATTCTGTGATGAGACCATGTGTCATATGCAGGAGGTTCACAGAGTTGATATCTTTCACGACTATGCTTCGCAGAGTATTGGAGTTCACTTCTTGATATGGGATCCAGGGGGTGGAGTGTACTATTGTTCATATTTGGATGGGTTCTACTATGTATCCCACAGATGGACATGGGATCCTAGTATTTTGTTTGATATGGTTTGGTTATTGCTTGAGGACAGGCAATTTTCTAGTAGGGAGGACTGTAATGTCCCCACTTTGGGACATCATCACAGAGCAGAGAGGTATGATGATCAGAGTAGCCAGATGGATGTTATAGTGAGTACAGGGGTATTTGAGAGGCATTGTGGGGTCCATCTTGTATTGATGATCATATTCCATCATTATGAGCCATTCAACATAGGTTTTCTTTGGTTTCGTTGCATTCCGATGATTTCCATGATTTTGACTATTTTGAGCTATAAGTTAATGGAATTCACTGTAGAGGTCATTTTGGGCACATTACTTGGAGGAACCTCTTAGTGTAATAGCTCATTGGAATTAGGAGGAGCAACACAACAGGATGGGATGGCTAGAAGTGACTTTCAGTGGCTAGGGAAGCCACAAGGAGAGATAAGGAGATTTTTAGAGGTAAAAAGGTTAATTAATTAATTAAATATTAATAAAATGAAAGTCACTTTGGAGGGACAAGGTGAGCCAAAAGTATAAAGGAAAGGCAAGGGCCTCTTCTCATGCATTCATGTATGATCTTGTTTTGATATCTGGCTTCTAGCTAGTGAGCCCAACATTGGGGTTTTTGAGGGTTTTGACTTAACAAACCCTAGAGGACGATTTGATGGTGAAAGATTTCACCTAGCTTGTCCCAAGCTCGGTCTCGGAGATGCAATACGCTCCCACACCATTCTAATTCCAGATCTACTCAGTTGTAGGAGGATTCCACATCAGTGGTTTGTGCATATAGAGAGAGGGCGCACCCGTTGGGGGTTTCCAGTAAGGGGGGCACACCATTCATTGAGGAGGGATTCGTCCTAGCTGAGGAGAAGGGATTCCGGGAATTCCAGGTATTGGGTTTCCTTTGCAGGTGTCTTGGCATCATTCTTGGTGGTTTTCCGAAGTCTTTTAGTGGAGGATCGATTTGTATTGAGAGTGGGACATTTTCCCAAGAGGAGGGCGTAACATTATTTGGAGGGTAGCTAGATCTAAGGATCTAGCAGGTATTTGAGGATTTGAGCACTTGGGTTCTCATTGCAACATCTTGATCTATCATTGTGGAGAGTTTCAAAGTATTTAGAGGTCTCCTTCATCAGAGCTGAATTATCTAGGGCTTCAGTCATCGAGTGGGGCGTACCATTCAATGGAGGAGTTCAAATCTACAGAGGTTGAGAAGGATCTTGGAGATTCAGGCACCTGGGTTGTTCTTACCATCACCCGATCTACTGTTTGGCATCTTTCTGGAGGTGATTGGACATCTTTGGCTCCAGGGTTGAATTGTTGAGGAGCTTTAGTTATGCAACAGAGCGTGGCATCTTCTAGCATTGAGGGGTTTGGCACTTGGCATTGGTCTTCATCTCTTATCCAGCATTTGGAGGCTTATTTTGTATTATCGGGAGCATTTCATAGAAACTCATACTTGTTATCTATTGTCTATCATCTTGGCCATCTGTTGAGCATTCCAAATCGGCATCTCCATTGTAGCAAGTTCTTCTATTTTATGAATAAAGAATATTTGAGATGTTTTGGCTTGTCTATCTTATTGCATATGGTTGAGGTATGTTCCATGGTTATCTATTTTTTATATTTGCTGCATACACACATAGAAACACATCTAAACAGATAGATCAACAAACTATTTGACGAAATACCACAACCAAAAAAAGTTTTAAAAGACACCAAAATAGTGATGATTCTTGCATAATGGCTTGGGATCATTATAGAAGGTAAGATTAACAATACTCGTATTTCTGTTTTAATTGATCGAGAAGCTACGTTGAGTTACATTGCTCCTGGTGTAGTGGATTCAAATAAACTTAAGAAAAAAAGACATGAAAAATATTGGCTAGCACAACTAGCAACAAGAACAAAAAGGAAAGTATCTGACTTTATTTCTGATTGTGATTTCAGTTTAGGTTTTCAAAACACAAAGAGAAATATGAACATTCTACCGTTAGGGTATTATGATGTAATTATCAGAATGGATTGGTTAGAAAGGCATAAAGCAGTGTTAGATTGTTATGAAAAATCACTCAAGTATAAAGACAAAAATGACAATGTTAGGACAACTCAAGGTATACAAAAACCAATCTCAGTTAGATAGATTTCAGCAATGCAATTTAAGAAATGCATGAGAAAGGGTTGTCAGATTTATGCCAACCAAGTAACAAATCTGTTGGGAAAAAAAAAAAAAAACCTAGCTTGGAGGATTTTGACGTCTTGCATGATTTCAAAGATGTGTTTGTTGATGAGATACCTGAATTACCCCCAAGGAGGGAGATATAATTTTCTATCAACCTACTACCTCGTTCAACCCCTATATCTAAAGCACCCTACCGAATGAGTTTACCAGAATTAATAGAATTAAAAATTCAATTACAGGAATTAGTGGACAAAGAATATATCAGACTGAGGGTTTCACCATGGGGAGCACCAGTCCTTTTTGTTAAAAGGAAAGACGTAACTCTGAGATTATGCATCGATTACAAACAACTAAACAAAATGATTGTTAAAAACAAATACCCCTTACCCAGGATCAATAACCTGTTCGATCAAGTAGGTGGGGCCAAGATTTTTTCTAAATTGGATTTAAGATCTGGTTATCACTAGGTTAGAATAAAATATGAGGACATAAGTAAACAACATTCAGAACGAGTTATGGACATTACAAATTTGTTGTTATACCATTTGGACTCACTAACACGCCAACCACATTTATGTGCTTAATGAACAGTATTTTCAGTTAGTACTTGGACAAGTTTGTTTTGGTATTTATTGATGATATCCTAGTATATTCTAAAACATAAGAAGAATATGAAGATCACCTAAGGATAGTTTTGCAAACTTTAAGAAAATACAAACTGCATGCTAATTTGAATAAGTGTGACTTTTATCACAAGAAAATATAGTACCTAAGACATGTAATATCTGAAGAAGGTATTGCAGTCGAACCTGAGAAAATAAGAGGCATCATGGAATGGCCGGTTCGTAAGGACGTAGTAGACATCCGGTCATTCATGGGAATCACCAAATATTACCACAGATTTATAGAGGGATTTTCCAAGATGGGATACCCTATCACCTCATTACAAAATAAGGGAACCAAGTTCAACTAGTCACATAAATGTCAGGACAGTTTTAATAAGTAAAAGGAATTATTGACAACTGCACCCATTTTAAAGGTAGCAGATCTGGGCAAAGACTTCATAGTCTGTGTAGATGAGAGTACACAAGGTCTAGACGGTGTCCTCACTCAATAAGGGCACGCTATTTGTTATGAATCATGAAAACTAAAGGAACAAAAATGAAACTACATCACTCATGACTTAGAGTTGGCAGTTTTCATACACGCCTAAAAGATGTGGCGACACTATATAATGGGCATAATTTTTTTGTTATTGACGGATAACAATGGTGTGAAAGTTTTGTTTAGTCAACCTGAACTTAATCCAAGGCAAGCGATATGGTTGGCCTTCTTGAGTGAATTTGACTTTGAAGTAAGACATATCAAGGGTAAGGAAAACAAGGTGGTTGATTCCTTAAGCATAAGAGTTCATGGGTTGTTTGAAATAAATGTTAGTAGGGCAAAAAGTGATCTTGACCAGAGGATAAAAGATGTAGGTAATAACGATGAGAACTACACTAAAACAGTGGAAGAATTACAAAATAATACAGAAAATTCAGACAAAAGAGATTTGAGTTTGGACATAAATGGTCTACTACAATTTAAAAACAGAATATACATACCAGATTTGGTGGAATTAAAGTTAACGGTTTTGGACGAAGTACACAAGAAACCATATTATGGTCATCCGGGATACCATAAAACAGTAACAACACTAAGGAAGTTATTTTATTGGCCCCATATGAAGGGAAAAACAACATAATACTTAGCTAAGTGTCAAGATTTTCAGCAAGTGAAAGCCGAACACTAGCATCCAACCAGCCTGTTGCAACCCTTACCTGTGTCGGAATGGAAATGGGAGACTATATCACTAGACTTTATTACAGGTTTTCCTAGAACTCAAAAAAAAAATGATTCAATTATGGTGGTAATCGATAAGCTTAGTAAGTCTGCACACTTTATTCCTATAAAGTCTACTTTTAAAGATATTAACATTGCTGAAATATTCATGAAAGAAATTTTTAGACTGCATGGTATTCCTAAAATTGTGATTTCGGATAGAGACGTAAAATTTAGATCTACTTTTTGGAAATAATTGTTTACAGGGTTAAATACTAACTTGAATTTCAACACCATTTATCATCCACAAACAGATGGACAGACCACAAACCAAATCGTAGAAGATATGCTATGCTTGTACATAAGGACAAAACCAAGCAAGTGGGAAGACAACCTACACTTGGTGGAATTTACATACAACAATGGTTACCAAACATTGACTAAGATGAGCCCCTTCGAGGTATTGAATGATAGAAAGTGCATGGATCCGATTAGTTGGGATAACCTAGTGGACAGACTCATGGTAGGACTAGAAATGCTCCACGAAATGGAGAATACGGTAAGAAAAGTTCAGTAGAATTTAAAAGAGGCTCAAGATAGACAGAAACATTACACAGACCTGAAAAAAAGACACCTAGAATTTCAAGTGGGGGATCACGTCTATTTAAAAGTCAAAGCCTGAAAAATGTAAGATACTTGCTAACAGAAGCTAAAACTTAATAAATTAATTAATACATATCATTGATATTTATAACTTCTTTTACGGTTCTATATTCAACAAGATAACAACCTTACCATTCATGGTTCAACAAATTATAATCGAGCACATGAAATACAAATCATATATTAAAAAAAAAACATACACGGCTTAGTAAAATAGTGAAACCTCATAACTATAATGACATAAATACCTCTCAGTCATGCTATTTTCCCTACTCCATCTACCCTCACTGCTTTTCCCAAACTTTGACCAAGTTGCTCTACCCAAACTTTGCCCAAAACCAAATCTTTGCTCCTTGCCAGCTAGAAACAGAGCCTATCCGGCTCCCTAGCTCCAGGATTACATGAGGATTCCTAGCCCCCAAGCCCAAAACTCCCAGCAATCGATGATCTCCTGTAATAGTCCAACAAATTTCTCCAGCCTCAAACTAGAAAATGCAATTTTTCCATACAATCTGCCCCTCTCTCGAAAATTCTCCCTACCCCTAAAATCCAAAAGTCCCCCTCTCGAATGTCTTTGCCCCCTCATATCCCCTTGTCCATTCACCACCTCTCCATTCAATTCCAACTACCTTATCCCTCCATTCAATGCCAACCATCCCTCAATACGTTAAGTTTTCTATTAAATAAATTAAAATTTATTAAACTTTAATTCGTTACCCAAACATTAAATGAGTTAATTAATTAATTTATTAGTTAATTAACATACATTAAACAATAATTAATTAATTAATTAATATTATTAATAAATATTCATTATTTAACTAATATACATTAGGACAGTTAATTATTTAATTAATTAAACTTAATAAACCTTAAGCAATTATTTAACTAGGGTTGTTACATACAGCCAGCCACCCTTCAGGAAACTTCGTCCCGAAGTTAAAGTATTTTATGATACAAGGAAAAAAAAACATGGTTCACACATTCATAACAAATAAACGACATTATTAGTAAGTAAGCCAAGAAAAACTCATACATACTAGTGTACATGTGCAAGAAATACATGTGTAGCTAGTACATACAAGTCACATGCATGTACTAATAACAATAACTATCATCTCTATAGTAATTTCCATATGTATCCAATCCATTCAACAAGACTATTCATTTTATAAAAGACAATAAACCAATCAAATGTTTGAGAAATCCTTTAATTACAATTATCTAGCTCAACAATGTTATTTAGACAATTGTAGTTTAGTTACATAATTATGAATTTTCATATATATCCATTTTCTTTTCAGAAGGAAAAACAATAAATTCCACCATAAGAAAAATCTCCATACACTCTCAACTATTTCTACTCATCCTTCCTCCCTAACTTACTTCCATCTTCCATTCCTATCCTTCCTCTGCTGGATTATCTTGGAGCATCAACTATATTGACCTAACCCCAAATAGAACCCGTAAGCAGAAGTGTCACTATCTTGACCAAGCTTCCCCAGTAGGTAACTGACAGTCATCATCACATGTCTAGGGGAGCATGA
Source organism: Picea engelmannii (assembly GCA_009831015.1). Taxonomy (NCBI): domain Eukaryota; kingdom Viridiplantae; phylum Streptophyta; class Pinopsida; order Pinales; family Pinaceae; genus Picea; species Picea engelmannii. Next base: position 1,651,587 of record ML777246.1, on the reverse strand, counting down.
GCTAACACCGTCCTCCCATGAATTCAAGTTTCAGAGGATACACAGTGGGAAATGCCTCCACCCCTCCTAATCATGACTAGGGTCCACACCCTACAATGGATTGTATAGTGGCACAGTGTTGCTCGGAGTTTTGTCATCATCTATTCAGTTTTGGGCAGTCTCACCACCTGAAATCCTACACTGGTCCACATATCATAGCAAGGCATCCAAACCAATATAATTTCACATACAAAGATTCATACCATATTGTTTCTCAGTCAGTGGTCACGATATCCACTTTCATTATCATTATCCCTTGGCTATTTCATAGCCCAATGACCTGCAGATTAGTCTGTAACACAAACCCATACACATCTATGCATTATTATCATGTAATTGAATACAACTAAAATCTCAATTTGGTATCCCCATACCAACAACTTTAACATGAAAGTTTTCAAGTTAGAAATAGATCTCATAATATCCCATAATTCAATTAACTTTACCCATTCATAGAATTATCATTTACATTATAGATTGCATCATATCCAACATCATTCAAATAGAATTTAAAATTTCATAGGATTCTCATTCACACAATATATCGCATCATATCCATCATCATCAATAACATTTAAACATTCATAAAATTTACATTCACACAATATATCGCATCATATCCATCATTATTCAAATACATTTAAACATTCATAAAGGTTCATACGTCTTAAAATTTCAAGTGTATCATTTAATAGTTTCATTGTGAATAGAAAATAAAGGTGTTTAGGCCTCAGGTAATCCTGGTTGTCTATGTCAAAAGGTGGTGTTACATACACCCAACCTTCGAGAAACATATTCTCGAGGTGGTAAAAAAAGTGAGGGAAAATCTCATCGTAACGTCTCGACATCTTCCCAAGTAGCAGATCCTGGACTATACTTGTCCCATTGGACCTTAACTTGGTCTACCAGATGGTTCCCGAGCTGTCGGACTCTATGGTCCAATATGCGTAATGGTTCTACCATGAGGGTTCCCGCGTCTGATACCTGCAATTCCTTCCAATTTAGTTTATGTGATTCATCAACAACATAATGACATAGAATAGATACATGAAACAAATTATGAGTTTTATGCAAGTGGGGTGGCAGTATGAGACGACAGGCAATGGGTCCAATTTTCTCTTGGATTCTGAACGGTCCTATAAATCGAGGTGACAACTTTTTCCCCTTCCCGAACCATATGGTACTCTTATTAGGCCTGATACGAATGAAAACCTGATCTCACACTTTATAACTTTGATCAGTCCTGTGTGCATCCACATAAATTTTCTGTCTATCCTGTGCTTCCTTTAGTCTCTGCCTAATCTGAATCACTTGTTCCTCCATCTCTTGAATCAATTCTGGCCCAATTGTTACTTGGTCTTCTAATCTATCCCAACTTAACGACGTTATGCATGCCCTTCCATACAAAGCTTCATAGGGTGGCATTCCGATGGAGCTATGAAAACTGTTATTGTAGGCGAACTCTAGCAAATGTAGGTACTTCTCCCAATGGGTTTGATTATTCATGACGTACATCCTAAGCATGTCTTCCATGACTTGATTTAATCTCTCAGTTTTCCCATCTGTTTCCAGATGATAAGTTGTGCTTAGGTTCAACTTATTCCCCAATGCTGACTGTAAACTTGTCCAAAACCTAGAAATGAATCTAGAGTCCCTATCTGAAATGATCTTCTTAGGTATCCCGTGCAAACAGATGATCTCACTTACAAACACACATGCCACATTAGTGACATCGTAAGTGTCTCTAACCGGAATAAAATGAGCACTCTTAGTTAACCTATCAACTATCACAAGAATGGAATTATGTCTATGAGATGTGAGTGGCAACCCCACAACAAAATCCATAGATATGACTTCCCACTTGGACATAGGAACATCATGTGGTTGTAGGAGGCCTATCGGGTGGTGGTGGTTGGATTTCACTTGTTGACACTCTAGGCACTTGGCGATGGAATGGACTACATCGCACTTCATGCCTACCCAGAAGAAGAGCTTCCTCATGTCTGCGTACATATTCTTCACACCCGGATACACACAATAAAGTGCTCTATGGGCTTCCTTCAGTATGATGCTTCGAATATCCCCACCTTCGGGGACATACATCCTTCCTTGATATCTTAACAGTCCATTTTCTTCCAGACTATATCCTTCATACTTTGGATCTAATTGCCTCCCACTTTGTAGGTTTGAAGTAACCTTTAAATACCAACTATCTCCTTGGAGTTGCGTTAACACACATTCCCTTATATTGACCTTTAAGGGTACCAAGGAGAAGACACGTGGTCTCCTATTCAAGGCATTTGCGACCACATTTTCTTTTTCCTTTATGTATGAAATACGAAAATCGTACTCACTCATAAACTCACTCCATTGTCTTTGCCTGGCATTCAGATCCCTTTGAGTGAAGAGATGTTTTAAAATTTGATGGTCCATTTTGAGCTCAAAGTTTCGCCCCACAAGATAGTGCCTCCAAAGTTTCAGAGCTAGCATTACAGCTACCAATGCTAAATCATGAGTATCATAAAACTCTTCGTGTTTCTTCAACTTCCTTGATGCATAATCTATCACTCCTCCATCCTGCATTAGCACGACCCCCAACCCTTGCTTCGAGGCATTCATGCATACTGTGAATTCCTTTTCCATATCTGACACTCGTAGAATTGGCGCACTAGTTAGTAACCTCTTAAGTTCGATGAATGCACTATCACATTATTATGTCCATTCATACCTGACCCCCTTGCACTGCAAAGTGGTGATGGGTTTTTCTATTTTAGAGAACCCTTCCACAAATCTCCGATAATAACCTTCTATCCCCATGAAGCTTCTTACCTCATGGGCATTTTTTGGCACTGGCCATTCCATAATGGCCTTTACCTTTTCTGGGTCCACAGAGACTCCTTCACCGAAAATGATATGTCCTAAATAGTGAATTTATTTCTGGAAGAAGGAACACTTCGACAACTTTCCATACAATTTGTTCTCTCTAAGGTACGACAACACCACTCATAAGTGTTCATCATGCTCTCTTTCATTTTTGGAATAGATGAGGATGTCATCTATAAAGACTTGTACAAAATGGTCTAAGTACTTCTGGAATACGTCGTTCATGAGGCTCATGAATACTGTTGGCACATTGGTCAATCCGAAAGGTACTACGACAAACTCGTAATGTCCAAACCGAGTTTGAAAGGAAGTTTTAGGGATATCTCCTTCCTTAATCCTTAATTGGTGATACCCTAATCGCAAATCAATTTTTGAGAATACCATTGCTCCTTTCATTTGATCAAAGAGGTCATCTATTTGTGGCATTTGGTACCTATTTTTCACTATAGCACAGTTCAAGTCTCTGTAATCTATACACAGTCATAAGGAACCATCCTTCTTCACAAAAATTACTGGTGCACCCCAAGGTGAGACACTGGGCCTTATTAGCCCTAAGTCCAGTAACTCTTTAAACTGCATTTGTAACTCACAAAGTTCTGGCACTGTCATCTGATACAGAATCTTGGAAATTGGTTCTTCACCCAGTTTTATATCAATAGTAAAATCAAGCTCCCTCTCAAGAGGTAACCTTGGTAACTCATTCAGAAAAACATCCTTAAATTCTGACAATACCGGGTAGTGATCCAAGGAGGGTCCCTTCCTTTCATTCACTGCTTACACTACATACAGTCAACACCCTTGCCTCATGCACTGCTTAAGCTTCATGGTTGAGATAAAGCATAGATACACCCGTCTCTATACATCGTGGATATCTACTGGTCTTCCTTCATCGTCGACACAAAGAACCCTTTTTGCGAAACAATCAACCAAAGCTCGATGAGCTTCTAACCAATCCATTCCAACAATTAGGTCATATGTCCCAAGAGCAGTGACGTATACCTTCAACCTGGTAGTACACACTCCCAAGTCTACTTTACAATTATTGATGCTAGGTCCTACCGCTTTTTTTTCCCCCGAAGCCATCTCGACTTGCTTAAAGTCATCATGCTCGTAGGCTTCCAACCCACTCTTTTCTAATGCAGATGGTGAAATGAAACTATCTGTAGCACCAAAATCAAATAAAATCTTAACATTGATATGATTTAGCATACCTAATGACTCCACCACCATGGATTGATGTTCTGCCTAGAGATTATTAACCACTGCGTAAATCTGGTGGCTACCACTTGTTCTTCCCATTGGGGCCTTTCCTTATCTATGCACAAATCCTGATTGTAACTCTAGGCATTCACATTGGTAATGGGGTTCCCCGCATCCCTAACAGGTAACATGAGATTGAACCTGCGCATTGTTCTGTGACTATCTCTGAAATGAGTTCCTTCCCCTAGAACCCCTTCCCCTACTAACTGTCGCTTGAGATGGTTGTGGACCTACCTGTGTCATTGGTGATGAACGAGACGTTGCACTCGCTGCCATTGAAATAACTGTGGCAACTATCCTTGGTGAGACTCTATTACCATATGGAGGTGGCTTGACACTACTACATATGGGTAGATTTTTCAACAAAAATTTTCCACGCTTCCACTAGTTTCATATTTTTTTTAAATAGGGCGGGATTTTCGTCACTATTGCCACGAAATTTCGTCGCAATATCGACGAAAATCTTAATTTAACCTAGTTGGGATTTTAGTCACTATAGAGACAAACTTTCATGGCAATAGTGATGAAAATTTTGTCTATCTCATTGGTCGGTGTTAACGGCTAGTTGACTATTTTATCTATATATACGTGACTTTAAGAGACTTTGTGACACAATTGCTATAGTTGTGACACTGTTCTTGGATTTTGTTTGAGCTGTTTATTTTTTCCATCACCCACCAGTTGAACAAATCCAATTCTCGATCTACATAGCTTGGATTTTGAACTTGCAAGGTTAGTATGTTATTTTTTATTGATGTACTCATTTAACTTGTAATTTTTTTTTATAAATGTCCAAATTGCATTTAGATTATTTTTTCCTTGATAATATATTTATATAATATGTGTAGTTATACCATATTTCACGTCTTTGGTTTTTGGATATAATTAGTATATTCTATGGAAAAGGGTATGTGGATTCCATAATATTCTAGGTTTATGGAATCCACATATCCTTTTCCCTTCAATTGTAGCTATAATATCTCTCTCTTTTCATTGATAAAGATATGGAATTGCTCTTGAAACTCAACCCTAATCGGTGAAATGATAGTAATTGATTGCTATATTCCCTTCTTTAGCAGGGACTAATAAGATACATAAACACTAACCCTAAACTTATGTTAGGTGTATATGTTTTTATTATATAAAGAAAACATTTGTACACATATGACCTTATTATAAAGATGTTATCTATGTCATCATGATGTTGATCCTCTACACATATGATCACCTTATTATAAATATGTTGACCTTATTATAAAGATGTAGGTCACTGTAAA
>ML777246.1:1584290-1605245 GCA_009831015.1 Picea engelmannii | reverse complement strand
ATGTAAACCATTGTTGTACATGACGTTGCCTAACTTTGCTTATAGTTTAATAAATTATACATACGAATTCCAACAATTAACACAAGATACTTCGAACATACTCTTCACTATTTAAACTGCGTGACCTTTATATTCCAGGTATTCCCTCGTAAACCCCAAGAGGTTATCTGGGATATTTTTATACACAGTCATAATACAAAGACTAGTTAAAACAAACCATAGTAATGGAATGGCAAAAATACAACGATACTTTTTGTTAACAACAGATTTTAGAAGATCTATATGCCTATAGGCTCAGATCTAAATAGGCATAAACATAACACCCAAAGCGATAACCAACATCGTCAGGACCCGGATCTGAAAACCTTCAAGTCCAAAATTTAAATTGAAACCTGAGTACCTTTCGCGAGTAGGGTGTGGTTCTGATCAATCACAACAACCATGCAAGCCTTGCAAGAAAGGCGAGATGAATTATTAGTGTTGCATAGTAGTCAATCAAACTTTCACATACGAGTTAAATCACATAATATAGCGAAGATATCATTTGACAATTTAATACTTAGCTTGAAGTTATCACAGGCCAACTCCTAGACGTAGTCGCGATCCATTCGATGCCCAGAAGAGGGAAGAGTGAAGTTGAATAATCTAATGGGTACCCTCGTAGTAAAAACAAGGTCCCATCATTAGTTGAAATAACCAGTATAGAAAGGACATTATATTAACTGTTTTCATAATTGTAAGATAGGTCAAACTCTTTCAAACAATTTAATCAACATCATATAGCATATGTTTATCATACAGAGTCACTATTCGAGTCATAGAGAGTACACCCAAGTATGATGACCATAAGCATGAATTCACACAGAAAATCTTGATAAACGAACTTTAAGTCAATACGAAATTCTTCGTGAAGGAATTTTAAACCAATATAGAACGTTTAAGTTTCTTTCTTGTATAAGTTAAAAACTGTGACAAGCAATTTAGAGTTTTCAGCTCATAATATTTATAGCACAGAACGCTTAGACCTGAGCCATTTTTCCTTCTTTGACCACAAACGAAGTTATGGGATGTTAACTCACTATGCCTCTTAACTTTATGAGTTGTTGACAAGATTATCGAGTTCCTTTAAGTTATACCTAACATTAAGTAAGAAAAACCTAAGTTAAACATCCTTAAAGACCACATGAAGTATCACTTAATCAGAATGGATGGATGGGGTCGATCATGGATATTTATATCCTAAATCTCCTCAGTCTTTAACATAAACCATAGATTAAGGAAGTCGCAGGCCAGGTGTCGAAAATGATTGTCCTCAGAAAAACGAAGGAAGTCGAGATGCATGGTGGGTGACCCCTATCACTATTATAGCACTATGTTATGAAAAAATGAATCATGATAGACGTCGAAGGGCATAATCATAAAATAAAGAGAATCTCATAAGGATTCAAATAGAGGTGTAATGTCCCATATAGTCTTTATGACTCATAATTTAATAAAATCAAAGAAAAAATGGATTCAAACACCCAAGGAAATCCTATTAAGTAAGTAGAAAATCCAAAGACGGGATAGTAGCTAATACTAAAGCAATGCAGTCTTGGGGAACTATGGATAGAACTTATTCTTTATTTATTGAAGGACGTAACCACCTACAACAGAAGTCGAATAAAAACAACATGCAGTATTTTGCGATAAACCTATCTTGGTCAAAACTATAGAACCGACATCCTCACGACCTTGACCCTTTTTGGTCGAGAACACTATCTACGGTTTTAATAAGAATCATATCTATCATAGATTAAGAGTGTAACAGAGGATAAGGGAGAAACCATAGAGGATTAATAAGCAGTAACAATGGCTAAACAAGAACAAAGAAAAAAAAACCCACCACTAAATGTCGATAAAACATCGCATTCAGGAACTTTGAAGGTAAACATGATACATTACTAATAGACAAAGTCGAAATTAACAGGTGTGAAATGATGTTTACCTTGCAAGGGTTCCAACCAGTGCTCTCCGAACGTTCCACTTCACCATTTCAAGCTCCAGTTAATGAATGATGGCCTTGACATCAAGTCGAATAGTAATGGAGGTAGACTCATAGTGGTTGCTTACACGCAGGGTCAGAAAGGAATGAACAAAGTGATAGTGAAACCTCTAGCGAGCCTAGTAATGGTGATGGATAGGAAACTGTGCCTAGGGCCATGTGACCCTTATGAGGTGGCGAGAGCATAGTCACAATGAAGGTCGAGCGCTAGCCATGGAGTACACCATTACTTCTTAAATGTCACGGTTATAGTCATTAAACCAGACAATTATACCCTGCCACCTTATTTATTATCAGAGTTATGATGAAGGACATGCACATGCCAGTTAGGGTTTAGAACGCACATAGTTTTATTCTAGTTATACGATTTAATTCTTACTTATACCATCAATGCCACTTGGACCAAGCTAGTTACCATGTGATCGATCGATAGTAATACTGGTGTAAATTAATCATAACCTTAATAACAAACAACCAGGATTGTTAAAAGGTTACATCATTACACTATGGGTTTGTGTGAATAGGATATGAAACATATAGTCTTTACAAATACTTTGTGCTATTAGAATTAAAGGACCAAGGTGGGTATAAGCCTTGGGTAGTATATTACATATTCACTCTATTTCTAAGGTAGAGTTAACATTTTCATGACAAACATGTACACTTAGTTATGTGTATGTAACTTGCATCCTTGTCAAGAAGTGATAGGATTAGGATATGGATGCCAAGGAAGTAGTGGAACCTTTCTGACATACAGTTTATGATTGTTCGATGGTTTTCCTCTTTTAGACAAATGATAATTATAGTGACCCTATTTTAATTTATTTTTAAATTTTGGGAAACATTACAAGAGCTCCTAAATACCCAAATTCTCCACCTTTTACAATGGAGATAAATAAATCTTATTTATAAAGTGAGTATATTCTCCTATACAATAAAGTTTTATTATTTTATAACTAACTCCATGACAAGTCAAATAAATATTATAATAATGAATCAATTAGATCTCTCCTCAATCCATGGTTGACCATGTTACAACATGTGGACATTCGCCTCTCTAAAGAAATTCACCCTCATCCAAAAATAGTAGTAGTATGCACCAAATAATGCTCATGAAGGGAACAAACCACTAAAAATAGGGATCAAGCCAATTCAAATTCCAAGTGTTGACATGGAATATTCCCTCCAAGAATGTTCATGCATGCAACCACTCCACATTTTTGAATTCCATGGTAGCCAACTCCATGTATGAATGTGAAATAATTCAAGTGGATGGGGCATCCACAACAAAGTATGTGATCAATTACTAGCCTTGCCTTGCCTTTTCTTTCCTTGCTTTCCATGCCTTCCCTTCCCTTTGCTTTCCATGCTTTCCTAGACTTTCCTTGCCTTCCCTTTGCTTTCCTTGCTTTACTAGAATTTCCTTACCTTTCCTTTCCATGCCTTGCATTACCATAACTTTCCTTGACTTTTCATGCCATGCCTTTCCATGACATGCCATGATATGCCTTTCCTTTCCTTTACTTGACATGCCATTATTTTCCATGCCATGTCATGGAATGCCTTGCATTGCCATGACATGCCTTTCCATGCCTTTTGTTGCGCCTCTTTTGCGACCTAGATGAGAAAAACAAAGGTGCTTACAAGCTTAGTTGGGTTAGCTAAGAAGGACAACTATAAAGGAAAGGGTTAGAGAAAGAAATATAAAAGAACAACTAAGAATTAAACTAAGAAACAAAATAACAACTAAACTAGTGAGCATAAGGACATAAGAACAAAGAAACCAATAAGACTCATGTCACCAATGGAAAGGTTTATATTAGTGAAAGAAAACACCAAGAAGAAAGAGGACTATGAGTCCCTTCTTCCTCCAAGGGAGGGCTCTTGGACCCCCACAAATAATCTCTTCTTACAACTTTGAATGAAAATGGTGAAAGAATTCCAAGCTAATCCACTCAAGGGGTGAGATGGATTGCCCAATGTAATGGTGCTAGTATACTCTTGATGAGAATAGAGGATTCCTCAAGAGAATAGTAGCAACATAACTTTGCTATTGAATTCCTTGAAAATGAAGTGCACCCATGGCCTTGTTTTATAGCACCTCTTTGAGGTATTGTGCAACGATCTTGTAGTGTGAAAAGAGGATAATTAGGGCGTTTTTAGGTCTTTGACCAGCCACCTAGTCGGATCCAGTTGAGATTTGGGTGTCAAATCAACGCGAAAGCTGAACCAGAATTCGGTGGGAGGCCGACCATTATTATAAATGCATTTTTCTCATATGTGCACGGATTTTAGCGACCATAGTCGCACATCGGGCGCATGTGCGCTTTTCCTACATTTATGTTTTGCGCATGTGCACGCGCACCCTGTGTAGTCATATCACACTTTAATTTTATCACTGGTTGTATAGTTTTGGACCTTTTGGAAATTCTTTTGTGGTAATTTTGGTCCATGGGTGACCTCATAACTATTTGATGATGCTAGATTTTTGTAACCATTTTCGGATGAAATTTCAGTGATAACAGATGCCCCTTGATGGACGAGGTTAGGAGCATACGTATAGCCGAAATTCATCAATATTTCTTCTATTGATAGTGCCGTTGTAAGAGAGAGCGATAGTGGGAGTGTCAAGAGTTACCCGTTGGAGGGAGAAGGGAACCTGTAGAACCCAACCTTCCATAACGTGTGTAAAAATAAATTGTGTACAAACGAGGCGGGCATGTCCCATGCTCATGTCATGTAACTCAAAAAGGAATGGTGTGTTGATGTAGACAACTGCAACGCCCTTGGGGGCAGTTGTGATAAAGGCAGAAGACAATTTTGCGGAGGAACATACTCTGAACAGTAGGAAGTGACATCTGTAAGAAGTATCACAGATTCTGTAGGCATTGATAGCCCAACTAAGTTCAGAGATCTTCGGAAAATATAAGAAACCACTGCAATAGTCGCAAACTAAGACCCACCGTAACATGAGAAAGTGTTGAAGTCGAATGTTACGAGGGTCAATGACAGTAGGGAGCACTTCTGGTTCTCCCTGTGCCATCCGAGACCTCTCATTGGAAAGGTAATGCGAGTCAAAATATTGTCTCCCTTCTGGAAACTTGTGTTGATGTCAACAAAAAGGGGGACACGACTCCAAGAAGCAAAGGGCTTCATGAAATATACTAGGTGAGGTTAGGAACTGAGGAGGTACATGGATGAAATCAATATGTATGAAGACTCAAGACTTCCCTTGGTTGGGGGTATCTGTGAAGTATAAGTGGCCACAACCGTTCAACTCGGTCGAGTGTCATGGGGATAACAAGACATGGGATAAGTTGTGCCAGAGACGGGACAAAGTGAACAAACTTAGAGGGTAGAGGTAAGTGGCCTATGGGATACTCGAAGTATATGGATGATGTCAACAAGGGTAGATGATAAGGAGTGCCCCAACCGAGGGAAACATGGGTTGCGTTTTCCAAAAAAGGGAAGAAGGTCGCTAAAGGTGATGACAAAAAGATACGTAAATGATGGAAACAAAGGCTTTTTACAGTTTACCAAATAAATAAAGATTAATTTGGCATGAGTGTACAAATACAGAAATGGGTGCCCCAATGTAATATGGTTGGGCCGGTTAGGGCGCAATTTGCTTGGAGAACTGGTGGAGGGTGGGGGCCCCATGGGTGGGTTTCTGTATGAGGTAGGTGAAATGGAGGGAAATTTGCAGATGGACAAATTGATTGTGGATGAAATGGAGGGTTCATGATACTACGGAGGTGCAGTCAAAAGAGAACCTTGAAGAGATAATCTGGGAGTCAGTTGGGAAAGCTAGCAAAATGAGGAGAAGGAGTATGTGGCTAATTCACGACATGAGGTAAGACTATCGAGACTCCCATCCCTAAAGGGTTGAAAAGAAACATGAGTGTCAAAGTGCCAAAGGGTGCTATGAATGGGACGACTCATGTGGGGGAGAGTGCTACTGGGTGACAGTACCTAAGATGCAATGGAGGTGTCAGTACTGTAGACTCGAAGATGGGGATCCTAGAGGCAAATGTTAGAGGGTGTGACTGGAGATGCAATTGAGATTCAGAGGGAATGATTACATGCCAGTGTTGATTATATACCTGAAGGGGTTGCGTTGATGTATGATGACCAAGTACCTACACACATGAAAACCAAATACCCGACGTGAAAAATATCTGAAGAGAATTGAACATACAAGCATTTATTTGATAATTTTGAACATGAGCATGCATACTTGGATGGGGTATGAAAAAATGGCGCCCTGGGGGCTAAGAATAAAAACTGGCCTAGGGACTATCTTGATGTAGATGACAGGATGATGATCCCATGGGTGAAGACAGATCGAAAAATGAACACCCAGATCTCCTGGAATGGTGTTTGGAATTTTGGCGGAAAGGCCTATATATAGTTGTAGGGCCCACATTGCCACCTCATTTGTACTTGCTGCCAGTGACTGGACGAGAGGTATTTAGAGGAGATTTGGAGATTCTGGGAGAATGAGGCAGCCGATTCAGGACCAATGAGCTTCAGGTTAGTAGTCTTATCATCCTACATAGAAGTAGGTTTTCAATTTATATGCAGGGCCGGTATGGAGGGCCATACAAAGGGTTTTATGGGTGTGGGCCTCCCAGTGCGCTGGTGATCCGAAAATATGTGCACACGGGTGCACACCTGTTATCTGGATAGCCACGCATGGGTGCTCCCTTACGGGGGACAAAGGTGCACATGATATGCACGCCTGTTTGTTGCACAACTGCGCATGGGGGCGCAGCTGTGTAGTGGACATGCATGCTATGATGCGTGCCTATGTTCGTGATAGGGATGCATGGAGGTGCCCCTGTAGGGTGGGCATGCACGCCTATGGGATGGACATGTGCGCCTGCGTTCATGCCTATGGGGTGAACAGGCGCACATATGTGAGGTGAATAGGTGCGCATATGTGGGCGCCTGTGGTTTAAACAGGTGTGCCTTGGGGGCAAGGTTGACGGGTGCAAAACTTATATTTTTTAATGTTTTTTATGGTCAATATGGCTGACCTAGGACTGTATTATGTGGTTGCAGATGATCATTGGCATGATGTTGGTCCATTGGCGAGAGCAGGACTGGTGACAGCTGAGGGATGTTGTGGCTATTGAGGAGCCAGGGGTTCGTTCCACTTTGGCAGCCTGTGGGTTGCTAAAGTTCTTCGAGTGCCTGTTGATATGGGCACAAGAGTATCTCCTGCAGTTTCTGATCCGGATGTGGAGTTCAGACCTTCATTGCTTTATGGTGTGGGGATAGAAAATTGCCTTCACTGTGGTGGAGGACATATACTTTCTGACTGGGATCCCTTTTCGGGGAATGCCCCTATTGGCAAAGCCAATGTTGCTTGCAGACCTGTCGTTAGCGACCTTGGGTCGGAGGTATTGTTCGAGGAGAACTACATGTTGGGCTTCGTCATGAGTATCAGGGAGATGGATGCTTTAGCTCATCATTGTGTAACAGTGATGATTGTGAGGGTATATGGGTCCCTCGCGACTCAACAGATCAATGGTGGTCAACTGAGAGTTATGGGGAGGGCACTGACCGACGAGAATTTTTCCTGGGGGTTTATGCTACATGCGAGGATGGTAGGGCAGCTAGAGAGATGTCAGTCCAAAGACTTAGGGGAATTTTCCTTTGGTTCCATCGTGGTGGCTTGGTTTTTGGAGAGGTTATTGATGTTGTTCCCTAGGATTTTATTGGGAGCTCCTGGTGTGTGAGAGCCGCGAGTGAGGCAGTGGTCGATGATTTTGGTTCACCATAGTGGTGGTGAGGAAGGCAATTTTTTCACGGTTGAGGCGACACAGCTGTGGTGGAAGATGCTGCAGGTCATACTATAGTATCCATACTATGGTGTGGACTTCAAGAGTGATTCAGACATGGTGTTACCTCTAGGGGAGGTGTTTGATCACCGAGGTATGTTTGTGATTTTGATATGTTGATTTTTGAGATAGCATGACATATGTATTTTGTATAGATGTTGATACTATCATTTGGTTGTTTGTATGCGTAGATGTGGGACCTCGCGGGCGCAAGGTTTAGATGATGAGAGTGTCGTCTCTCCAAGAGCAGAGGAGACCATTGCGGGGAGGTTCGTGGACATGAGAGACGTCGTTGTGAAGACATCGAGGCGAGACCAGTTAGTGACGAGAGAGCAGCGAGGATACGTCGTTTTGATGACCCTAGTGTCGGGCCATCGCATGCTCCTTCGGCGGAGGCCGGGGGATATTTTGAGGATATTCGTCGCCGCCTGGAGGCGGTGCTACAGGGCATGCCTGAGGGAATGTGGTTGCGTATCCAGGATGAGGGCATCCTGGAGCAGTGTGTGGGAGTTCCGCTGATGTGGTGGGCCATTGTGCGACAAGCAACAATAGCAGGTGTTGCGATGATTGGATAGTTACCTCCCGGTCCGGAGGGACCAGTAGTGGGTGGGGCACCACCACCTGAGGGAGGGGTAGGAGGTGGTGCTCTTAGAGGCACATTGAGTGTCACTCTATGTATTTTTGTATTTTGTATATAGGTTGGTGAGCCCATTTTGGTGTAGTGAGACCAGTTTTGTACTGAGGTGATCCACTGGCCTACGAATTTTGTATGATGTATGTATGTAAACATTTTGATGGCACTATTGATCGATTTATATATATATGAGTATACATTTTGGGATCTATGTGATGTTTACATGTGTTTTTTAATGTGTTGATGATGTCTAATCTATATATATGCTGTGACAATTTCTTGATGGTTTATGTGTGTGTAGAGGTATCTTGATGTGATATATGCCAATCTAACACAATGTTAGCTAAGTTATCTATAATTTGATTCAATTGTCTTGGAATATGTGTAAATGTAATGAAATCAAAGTGTCAAGATAAAAGTCTAACTTGTAGGTATTTACGAAAGGGGCATGGATCGTAGACGCGGTACACATTGTTGAGCTGGAGGATGACTAGTTGAGAGTCAAGAAAGACGCTAAGGTGACGAATACGATATTGACGGGCATCGACGAGGAGGTCAATGATGACAGTGTATTCGTCTTGGTTGTTGGTTGCTAAACCCAAACATATGCCGCTAGAGTGGAGTAGTTCATGTGAGGGGGTATAGAGGGCACAAGCTGTCGAAGCGAGATTTTGTATCCACCGGCTGGCACCGTCGGCATAACCAATGTGGTAGGCCGGTGGAGGAAGGATCTGTCAATAACACAAATGATAGTTTGGACATGAGGGATGGAAAAAAGATTAAAAACACTATTAAAGATATAACCTAATGTAGAATGGATACGCTCAGGTGTAAAATTTCTTTAAGTATAACCCGTTGACGAGTTCTTTGAGAGAGAGGCCTTTGGGGGAAGCCAAGATGTATGCACCTTTGGTGAGGCAATGTTGGATAATGTAGGGGCCATGCCATAGTGAATCGAATTTTCCATGACCGAGGGTATCATGAGCAATATTGTAAGAAAGGACGAGGTCACCTTTGTGAAATGAGCGAAGGTTGACATGGCGATCAAAGGTGGCCTTTGACCGTTTTTTGGCTGCCTCATTGTTCTGTAATGAAGATCGACGATCTTCATCCAGGGATTCTAAGTTCAAAAATCATTGTTCCATTGGAGTAGTGTTGGGAAATAGCTCAATTGCAGTGCGTAAGGTGGAAATTTCACACTTGATGGGAAGAGTGGCCTCAACCCCATGGACTGGATGAAATGAAACCAGTGGTTGTTTTCACAGCCGTACAGTAAGCCCTTAGCGTGGAAAATAACATTTGATGCTAATTGGTCTTATGTTTGTTAACCGTGCGCTGCAACATGGTATTAAGAACCTTGTTGACTACTTTGACCTGTCTGTTATATTAAGGGTAGTATGGTGAGGCAAAATCGTGGGAGAATCCTAACCGAGATGAGAGTTCAAAGAAAATCTCATTCTTGAAATGTTTCCCATGATCGGAAACTAGTTGGAGTGGTACTCCAAAGTGGGATATGACATGATTAAAGAAAAAACGTGTTGCAGTGTCAACGGTGTTGTTGAAGGTGGGCATGGCTTCAACCCATTTTGTGAAGTAATCGACTGCGACAACAATGTATTTATGTCCATTGCTGGATGGGGGAATACAAGTCATGAAGTCGATGCCCCATTTACAAAAGGGGCCTGCAGTAATGATTGGGTGGAGAAGAGAAGGTGGTGCTCATGCTTTGTTGGCACAAAGTTGACATTTCTCGCATCGCTTCATGACATGAATGCAATTGTGAAACAATGTAGGCCAAAAATAACCTGCTTGGATGATTTTCTGAGCCGTGGAAATTCTCGAAAGATGGCCCCCACATGCGCCGCTATGGCAGTCATTCAAGACTCTATCGGCCTCGTCGATAGTCAAGCATCGACGAAGTATGGTGTCGACCCCTCACCGATATAAGATATCTCCGATGAGGAGATAGCGGGGGGCCTGGTGGCGAATACGACGACAATCATCCTGTGAGAGGTGGTTACCAAAATTTTTTGTTTGAAGGTAGACGAGGAGGTTGCCATACCAAGGATCATCCGAAGTGATATAAAAGAGATGTTCATTGGGGAAATTGGTATTGACGGGGGAACTGGTAGTATTAGAGGGGAAGTTCGTGACAAGTTCGGTGAGGATGAGAGATTTCTTGCTCTTAGGTGTTGAAAATTCAAGATTGTACTCCTGAAAGATAACGATCCATCAGACAAATTTGCCATTAATTTGCCGACGACTGAGCAAGTATTGCATAGGGTTGGAATCTTCTACAACCTTAGCTATGGGAAGAAGAATGTAATGACGCAGTTTCTGGATTGCAAGGACGACTGCAAGGGATAGTTTCTCTTCGTGTTTATACTTCAAGGGTGGCCCTGAGAGGTTTTTACTAACTGACATAGCCTGCCCCTCCGCGAGCAACCACTTCCACCAGGACCTTCTCTCAACCCAGGCTCAAAGAGTTACAAGCTCTTCCAACTCCCCTCTAGAGTTACCCACAGTAAACTCCTTTGGCGATCTCCCCTTCGGAACTCGGGAGATCGCAATTTGGGTATTCGTGGTCCCACTTTGCCACGTCACTCCTCCACTCGTGCGATCGAGGATCGTGGAATCCCAATTTCAACTGCCCGGGTCCTTTGTATTTGAAAACCCCAAATACTGAAACCCTGATTCTCCAGATTCATGCCACCTGTCCTTGTCACGATCAACGGCCCCGATAAATTCGGGAAATCACGATTTCGTAAGGTATAAACTCTTACCTCGCCAACCTGCGAACGTCGAACCCCGATGGGCGCTGGGTCTTACCTCCTGCGCTAAAGGACTAAACCTTGTGCAGCTTCCCCACGATCCTACGATCATTGAGATTTCGCAAACCTCCCCGACGATTCAAGTCGTCGATTCTCTTCCTCTTGAGGAATATTTCCTGGGTGTATTCTCACTATGTCGAGAATGAACTATCCCTCCTGAGCTTGATGTCCCGGACTCCTTCTGAGGCCTTCCGCATGCGTTTTACGTGCTCGACTTCCAACAGCTCTCAAAGTGTCGAATTCGTCCAGACCCTGCGCATCCACAGAGACAGCAGTCCCTACCTCCCTTTGCTCAGACTCCCTGCTGAGGCTTCGACCTTGACCTGCACTTCACCTGCATGCCCTGTCAACCCAATTCAACTTCTGGGTGAGTGAAAATGAGAGTTTAACTGTAGAGCCTCCTCGACGCACTCTATGCAGAGGAATTCAACTGCACTCTATGCAGGAATCTCCTGGCTCAAACAGAGAAACAATTGAATCTTATTTCCTCATTCTCTCAGGTTTCGAACCTGCCATGCAATAACATATGCAACATATAGAAGAAAGGCATAAAAAGAAGCAAGTATGCAACAACATAATATCAACAACACACAGAAAACAAACACAGCCATGGAATTGAATCAAAGTCTTTCTTCTATTAATTCAATCTGTACATGGGTGTTCTTCACAAGTTCTYTGCTTGCTCTTTTCTTCAGAATGCAGGAATGATAATACAATGATACAAAGGAGGGTGCCTATATTCCATTTTCCCTCTCGAAAGAAAAACTGTCTAATCTACAGTTAATTCCTATCTAACAGCATTAAAACTATTAAATGCCTTCCTATCTATAACATAATACAAGTGCGCCCAGCTTTGAATGCCTTCATTTAAATGGCGGCGCAACAACTTTCCAAGTATTTCAAAAATATATGTGCTGGCACTGTCTAGCTGTATGTTCTTTACTCCATGCGCTGGCTCACTTGATGAAGTGTGGATGCTCCTGCATCATACTCCTCGGCTCAAAAGGTTTCATGGGCTCCTGTCCATGAGCTCCTGCACGGTGTGCCCATGCTTTTGTATCAGTGCCTCTGTTTCCCAGCTGGCATCCTCCACTGGGTGATTTTTCCATTTCACCAGGTACTCAAAATATTGCTTTCTCCTGGTCTTCCTTCCAACTCTTTTATCCAGTATGCACTCCATCTCAAGCTTCTGTGCAACTGGCAATTCCTTCTGCCACTGGATCACTGTTTGTTTATCAGTTCCATCTCCTTCATCCTCGGTCCTATAGGGGTATAAATCCGAAATATTGAAAATCAGAGATATCCCGATGTCCTCTGGAAACTCAAGCTCATATGCATTCTCACCAAATTTCCTCAGAATTCTGCATGGCCCGATTTTCTTCATCTTGAGCTTGTTGTATGTTCCTCTCGAAAACCTTTCTTTCATCAAGTGCGCCAGAACCATGTCCCCAACTTCAAACTGAAGTTGTCTTTTCCTCTGATCGGCTTTGCGCTTATACTCCTGGTTGGCCTTCATCAGTCGCTGCTTCACCTGTGTGTGAAGTTCTTGCATTGCCTCAGCGAATTCCTCAGCTCTCGCGCTGCTAGTTTCATCCTGTTCTGACTCCCTGAGCTCAGAAACTCCTCTCTGCTGTGTCCCATACAAAATTTGAAACGGGCTCTTACCTGTACTCCGATTCACAGAATCGGTGTACGCAAACTCTGCCTGTGGTAGGATATGATCCCAACTTCTATGATGCTCAGTCACCAGGCTTCTCAACAGATCCCCCAGGCTTCTGTTGACTACTTCGGTCTGCCCATCTGTTTGCAGATGGTAAGAAGAATTGAATGCCAAGTCAGTCCCTAGCTTCTTCCATAGCATCCTCCAAAAGTGACCTACGAACTTGGTATCCCGATCCGAGACTATGCTTCTCGGCAATCCATGCAATCGGACAATCTCTTTGAAAAACAAGTTTGCGATGTGGGTTGCATCGCTGGTCTTATGACATGGAATGAAATGTGCCATCTTTGAGAACCTGTCCACCACTACAAAAATGGAATCAACTCCTCGCTGTGTTCTCGGCAAACCAAACACAAAGTCCATGCTAATGGCTTCCCATGGCCTCTCGGGTATGGGCAACGGATGATAGAACCCTGTGTTCTGCTTTCTGCCCTTCGCGTGTTGACAAATCCTGCATCGGTCAACAAATATTTTTACATTTGTACGCATGCCTGGCCAAAAGTACGATTCAATCAGCTTGGCGAATGTTTTGTCATGCCCAAAATGACCTTCTAATCCTCCGCTGTGTTTTTCCCGCACCAAATTCTCCCTCATGGAGCAATTCGGTATGCATAGCTGATTGCCTTTGAACAACAATCCTTCCTGGATTATATATTCCAGCCATGGACTCCGATCCCTGAGAACTGGATTCTCGGCCGCTTCATAGGCTTCTCCAAAATCTGCATCACCTGCATACATGTCTTTGAGGTTTTCAAAACCCAAGGTCTTGACCGTGAATTCCTGCAGCAATAAACTTTTTCTACTCAAAGCGTCTGCTACTTTGTTAGCAGTCCCTGGAATGTGCTTGATCACGAATGTGAAATTATGCATGTATTCCACCCACTTCATATGTTTTTGATTCAGCTTCTCCTGCTGACTTACAAACTGCAATGCATGGTTGTCGCTGTATAATGCGAACTCCTTGGGTATCAAATAATGCCTCCACTTCTTCAATGCCTGAATGATGGAATAGAACTCTTTATCGTACGCGGAGTACTTCAACTTGGCATCATCCAGCTTCTCGCTGTAATATGCAACAGGTCTGTCATCCTGACTCAAGACCCCTCCAACAGCATACCCACTGGCGTCACATTTTACTTGAAATGTTTTCTGAAAGTCAGGCAACACCAACACCGGTTGCTCTGTTATCTTTCACTTCAACAGATTGAAGCTCCTTTCGGCCTCCGCTGTCAATTGAAAAACTTTATGTCGTTTCTTCACGGTATCCATCATTGTTGCGCTAATTCCGCTGAAATTTCAAATGAACTTCCTATAGAAACTAGCCAGTCCATGGAATCTCCTCACCTCGAAAACATTTCTCAGCGATGGCCAATTCCTGATTACTTCAACCTTCTCAGGATCCATCTTCAATTCATTTTCCGAGATTACAAAGCCCAAATAAATGAGTTCTGTCTGCATGAAGGAACACTTCTTCAAATTGATCAGCAGCTTCTCCTGCTGTAATCTTCTCATCACAGTGGCTAAATGCCTCACGTGTTCAACCTTCATCTTGCTGAAAATCAATATGTCGTCCAAGTATACGACCACAAATTTGCCAATGAATTCCTGCAGGACTTCATTCATCAGCCTCATAAAAGTGCTTGGCGCGTTTGTCAAACCAAACAGCATGACCAACCATTCGTACAAACCCTCGTTTGTTTTGAATGTTGTCTTCCACTCATCTCCCTCTCTCATCCGGATCTGATGATATTCTCTCTTGAGATCTATCTTGGAAAAGTAATTTGCCCCACTTAGGCAATCCATCAGATCATCCATTCTCGACAGTGGAAATCTGTACCTGATGGTAATTTTATTTATCGCCCTGGAGTCTGTACACATCCTCCAGCCTCCGTCCTTCTTCGGACTCAGTACTGTCGGAACAACACATGGACTAAGACTTTCTCTGACCAGTCCTTTATCCTACAGATCCTGAACCTGCCTCTTGACCTCCTCATTCTCCTGAGGTGTCAACCTGTATGCTTCCTTATTCGACAAGCTTTCTCTGGGTATGAGGTCAATGTGGTGACTCACACTCCTCATCGGTGGCAATGAACGAGGTAGTTCGTCCACGATGATATCAGCGAACTCTCCCAGCAGTTCCTGAACCTCTTCCGGCAAGTCGTCCACTCTTGTGCTTGTCAGGACAATTTTCGGCTTCCTGACAACAAAGAACTGTGGGTCTTCATTCTTCTCCAGCTCTGTGAGAAGCTCTTTCCCACTCATGAGAAGTATCATGCTGGTTACTTCCGGCTCCACCTTCTTATCCTTCCCCAGAAGCAATGTATGTGTTCTTCCATCCTTCTCCAAGGTATATGTGTTCATTCTTCCATCATGAACCACATTTCGGTCAAACTGCCATGGTCTACCCAATAATACATGACAAACATCCATGGGAATGACATCACACAGAATTTTATCCCTATATTCACCCATTTTAAATTCAACCAAGCACTGTCTCATAACACATACCTGGTGTCCTTTCTGCAGCCATGTCACTTTGTATGGACTCGGGTGTTTGTTCGTTTTTAGCTCTAACTTCTCCACCATATCGGTCGAAATGAGATTATCGGTGCTTCCGCTGTCCACTATGACCTTGCATTTCCAGCCCTTGGTCTTGCACGTGGTCCGGAACAGTCTGCATCTTTGCATTGAGTTTTCCACCTCTTTCTCAGGTTTCAAGAGAGCCTTGTGCACTGTCAGTGATTTCCCACTTCCAGTGTCTTCATCCTCCATGTCACGCCTCTGCGCCTCAGCGACGTAAGCTTTTCCTCTGTCCATTTTCCTGTCTGGACAGTCCACGGCTTTATGTCCGTCTTTTCCACATGTAAAACATGTGATAATTCCTCCTCTGCCTCTTCCTCTACCTCGGGTATGAGGAATTATGTTGGCATCATCATAATCTCCTTGCTGATCATCTTGCTGCCTCCTCGGCTCAGCATATTGTTGCCTCTGCTGTGAGGTTCCACCTCTTTCAACTTTTCCCTGAGGCTTCTTCCACTCCTCCTTGGGTTTTTGAGTTCGTTCTTGGGCAACTGCTTTGCCTCTAGGCTGGCTTCTGCCTCGCCCTCGCTATCCCTGCTTGCGGCTCAGCTTCTCCTCGGCTTTTAAAGCCATATGGTAAGCATCTTCCACCGTCCAGATGGTCAGCATGCTTAGCTCATCCTGAATGTCATACCTCAACCCATTCAGGTATCTTGCCACCTTTTCGTCATCCCTCTCCCGATGACCAGCTCGAATGTTGAGCCTATAAAATTCCTCGGTGTACTCCTTCACCGTCATCAACTTCTATCTCAGGTTCTGGATGCGCCTGAACAGAGTGATCTGGCAGTCTCTCGGCATGAAATTCGCCTTCATCTTGGTGATCATCCGATCCCAGCTCTTGATCTTTTGTTTGCCTTTGGAACGCCTGTCTCCTACAGCTCGTCCCACCATAAGGCTGCATGTCCTTTCAATTTAGTGACAGCATGCCTCACCTTCTTGTCCTCTTTGATATCCTCATAATCGAAGTAGGTGTCGAGTGCTCGGATCCAATCCAGCAACTCTTCTGCATCCAGGCTTCCCTCGTAAGCTGGAATGTCCATCCTCACCTTTGCGCTCATCCTGACGATATCCTTGATTAATCGCTCATTGGCTGCATCTTCTGTTGCAACTCCACCTTGCGGTACAACATCAGCTTCGCCTTCGGAGTCACTCAGATATCCTGTATCTGCTGTGCGCCTCTGCGCTGCTTCCATATCTTCCATTCTAGCACAAAGATTTCGTATTTCCCTCTCCATTTCTATATTCTATCCATGACTGCTTCTTCCCCTGGACAATTCCCTCTCCTTCTCTGGATCGGGTGATTGCCTACCTCTTCTCGGCGGCATTACGTCTTCTCTTCCTCTCTGCTACAGAAAACAGAGAAATCTTGGCTCTGATACCACTTGATGCAGCCTACCCCTCCGCGAGCAGCCGCTTCCACCAGGACCTTCTCTCAACCCAGGCCCGAAGAGTTACAAGCTCTTCCAACTCCCCTCTAGAGTTACCCACAGTAAACTCCTTCGACGATCTCCCCTTCGGAACTAGGGAGATCGCGATTAAGGTATTCGCGGTTCACGAGAACATGATTCACCTACAACTCCAACCCCTGAACCCCGATAGTCAACAGTCAACGCTTTCACACATCGGGGATTTCCCTATCGAGAAATCGGCAATGGTAATGTTATGGTTCACTTACACTGCAAAACGCCGAACCCCGAACTCTGATGACACCGATACTCCACCAGTTCTTATGGTCCCACTTTTCCACGTCACTCCTCCACTCGTGCGATCGGGGATCGCGGAATCGCAATTTCAACTGCCCGGGTCCTTTGTATTTGAAAACCCTGAATACCGAAAACCCGATTCTCCATATTCGTGCCACCTGTCCTTGTCACGATCAATGGCCCTGATAAATTCAGGAAATCATGACTCGCGATTTCGTAAGGTATAAACTCTTACCTTGCCAACCTCCGAACGCCGAACCCCGATGGGCGTTGGGTCTTACCTCCTGCGCTAAAGGACTAAACCTCGCACAACTTCCCCACGATCCTACGATCATCAGGATTTCACAAACCTCCCCGATGATTCAAGTCGTCGATTCTCTTCCTCTTGAGGAATATTTCCTGGGTGTATTCTCACTATGTCGAGAATGAACTATCCCTCCTGAGCTTGATGTCCCGGACTCCTTCCGAGGCCTTCCGTGCACGTTTTATGTGCTCGACTTCCAACAACTCTCAAAGTGTCGAAGTCGTCTAGACTCTGCGCGTCCACAGAGACAGCAGTCCCTACCTCCCTTTGCTCAGAATCCCTGCTAAGGCTTCGACCTTGACCTGCACTTCACCTGCACGCCCTGTCAACCCAATTCAACTTCTGGGTGAGCGAGAATGAGAGTTTAACTGTAGAGCCTCCTCGACACACTCTATGCGGAGGAATTCAACTGCACTCTATGCAGGAATCTCCTGGCTCAAACAGAGAAACAATTGAATCTTATTTCCTCATTCTCTCAGGTTTCGAACCTGACATGCAATAACATATGCAGCATATAGAAGAAAGGCATAAAAAGAAGCAAGTATGCAACAACATAATATCAACAACACACAGAAAACAAACACATTCATGGAATTGAATCAAAGTCTTCTATTAATTCAATCTGTACATGGGTGTTCTTCACAAGTTCTCTGCTTGCTCTTTCCTTCAGAATGCAGGAATGATAATACAATGATACAAAGGAGGGTGCCTATATTCCGTTTTCCCTCTCGAAAGAAAAACTGTCTAATATACAGTTAATTGCTATCTAACAGCATTAAAACTATTAAATGCCTTCCTATCTATAACATAATACAAGTGTGCCCGGCTTTGAATGCCTTCATTTAAATGGCGGCACAACAACTTTCCAAGTATTTCAAAAATATATGTGTTGGCGCTGTCCAGCTGTATATTCTTTACTCCACGCGCTGGCTCGCTTGATGAAGTGTGGATGCTCCTGCATCACTAACATAGTAAATGACATGCTCACAATCGTCATCGCCGATTTGAATGAGATCTCCTGCTACTGAGACAATTGATGCTGATATGTAGAGGATATAGTCACAATTGTAGTCAGGTGCACTAATTAAAAGGGCATTGGAGAGCACCATTTTAAGATCGTCAAATTATTTTTGGGCATGTTCATCCCAGTGAAATTGGATGTCGTGGCATAGTAGGCGAAGGAAACCATGTGCTCGAGTGGCGTAGTCTGGGACAAATCGCCGTAGAAAGTTATCTTTTCCATGTAGGCTCTGGAGTTGGCGTAAACTCCGGGGGGGTGGAATTTCTGTGATGGCTTGGATTTTAAGGGGGTCCATAGTAATACCACTTTCGGAAATGATGACTCTGAGGAGGCACCCCGCAATGACGTAGAACATGCACTTGAGGGGGTTCAAGCGGATGTTGTACTGACAACACCATTGGAAGATGATTCATAAATCATCAAGATGTTGGGTGCGTTTCTTGGATCAAGCTGTGAGGTCGTCTAAGTATGTGAGGATGATATGAGCCAGATCGTGAAAAATGTATGTCATAGCCCATTGGAAAATTGCACCAACATTCTTTAAGCCAAAAGGAATGACACGATATGAAAAAGTACCACAAGGGGTAGTGAATGTGGTTTTGTATTGATCAACTGGGTGGATTTGGATTTGATTATAACCAGAGAAACCATCCATGAAGGATAGAGCCTTGTGGCCTGTGCAGTCGTCGATAATTTGATCGATGAAAGGTGTTGGAAATTTGTCTTTGGGACATGTGTGATTGAGATCGTGAAAGTTTGTGCAGACATGGATAGTGCCCTATTTTTTGTTGATGGGTACAGGGTTGGAAACCCACGAGGTATAAGTGATGGGGTAAATGAACCCATCCGCGCATAATTTGTCAATCTCGGCTTTAATGGCCACTTCTTTGGATTGGTGTAGCGGTCGTTGTTTTTGACGTACTGGTGTAATGTCAGGCTAGGTGTCGATGCAATGTTCGACAATAGAGGGATCAAGGCCAGGCATATTTGTGTATGACCAGGTAAAAATATCTCGATATTCTTGGAAGAGGGCTTTATAGGTGGTGATTTATTGAGGAGTGCAAGCGGTGCCAATGGTGATTTCCTCGATGACTCCATTTTTTATGGAAATATCGATTTTGATGGTCGGCGAAATGTTGGCCATGTTGCCTTCTTCAAAAGCATCAGGGGCAGGAATGAGGTTGTTGAACCAATCGATACGCCTTGATGGGATAAAATCCTTGATTTTGACTGCATATATGGGGTGTTGGTTAGGAGGCATGGAGGCTTCCTGTGGAAAGAAGAGCACTCTGTGGTGGAGCGCATCCCATGGGTAGTTAGGGGTGTTTATCTCTTCGAGTATGTCCTCGTCACAGTGGAATTGGCAAGAATACAAGGGATCATGAAGAGTGATATCGGTGACTGTCACCTTGTGTTTGTCCGCAAGTGATGAAGAAGCAGGGGGAACGATGCAATGAGATTGCGATGGTTCACTCGACATAAACCAAATATCGAAGTACTGAAGAGTACCAGTGGTAGTTGAATGTAAAATTTTCATGGGGAAATGTACGGGAGAATTGAGGGGATTTGGGGGTAAATCCTAGGATAAGTCGTCCAAGAACCACGGAGGAATAGGGAGTGCCTCTGGTTCAAGAGAAATGATATGAATAATCTCAAGTGGTGAGGTGAGATCAACCATCGATTCTATAGGGGGCACAGGGGTTTGAATCAGAGTCAATTGGCATTGCCTGTATTCAATGATCATAGGACATTGGTATGTAAAATGATCTAAGGATTAACATAGAGAGAAAGGGAATCTCGTATGTTCATTGACTGAAGTCGTGACATAATGGATGTTAGTAAATTTTGGTAGGGATGATGCAGCTGGATTGGGTTCGTTCTGGAAGCTTTGGAGTACTGCAACTAATGTCTTCCAGAAGCGTGGTAGTGTTGGGAAATGTTGTGTATAATGGCCATATTATGAGCATATAGCACAAGCGAATTTGGTTCACATCCCTTTGCTACTTGAGTGAGGAGTGGTAATGGTAGTCCTTGCTACAATGGTGAACGTTGATGGTGTTTGATTGAGTGGAATCAGGTTTCGTAACTCAGGTAGAGATGGGCATTTGTTGTTTTGGTGTCCATCTTTCTCACATAGCGCGCAAGGAGGTTGGACACGTGGGGGAAGTGGAGCTGTGGGCACCTTCTTCTTTCACCTGCCCCCAGTTGTGGAAGGGAGGTTAGTGAGTGAGGTTATAGAGGGTATGGTGGGAGTGAGTATGGGAATCGTCAT
>ML777246.1:1564549-1584265 GCA_009831015.1 Picea engelmannii | reverse complement strand
GGGGGGGGGGAGGGATGGTTGGGGGACCATCTTTGGTGGATGTAAATACCAAACTAGAATTGATAACACCATATTAGGGAGGGTAAGCGTTGCAGCTACTTGGAAATCTTGTACATCAGGTGGAGGGTAGAAGAAGGGGATTTTAGTAATGGCTTCGGGAACTATCTCCCAAACTGGGATATGGCCTTGGGGAGAGGTGAAATCGTGAACTGGTGGAGTCAACGAGTTCACAGGAGGCTCATGAGGGGGGAGCTCTATGACTAGTGGGACGTCAGATATGATAGAAGCTTCCCTAGGAGGAAGGGTATCCTCAATTCTGTTGGATGATACAACACATACCTGATTAGAAGGATGAAGGAGCGGTGGTGCACCATGGTAACTTCCTAACAATGATGGGTCTTTGAAAATTTTGGGACCCATTTCGATGAGTGGGTATGCGTCATGACTCATGTGGATGAGAGGGAGAATGTTATCAATGTTTGCAGAAGGGTTAGGCTCGTAATGTGAGACTTGGTCAATGGTAATGATCTTCCCATTATGGGGGAAAATCATCATTCAAAAGACGGAAGAGGCAACTTCCTTCATAGCGTACATGTAGCTACGACCAAACAAGATATTTTAATTGAGTGGGGTGTCGATAACTTCAATGTCGATAAGAATAGTCTTTCCCCCGAGTTCTACAGGGACATTCTGGAAGAGCCCTTCAGGAGACGATGGTCGTCCGTCATAATCTCTTAAGGTAATGGAAGATGGGATGAGTTCGGTGGAACCAAGTTTTTTCCATACAGACTTGGACATAATGCATGTGCATGCACCTTCATCGATGATGCACCGATGAACAGTAATGTTCCAAATTTTTACTGGGATTTGAAAAGAAATTAGAGCGGGAAGGCAAGGTTCTTCATTGTCGAGATAAAATGTGATGAGTTGAGTATCCGTGGGGTCGAATGCCCCCAAGGAGGATTTTCGCTGAGTAGGAAAAGTTTGAAGGACTTCTAAGACTGACATGGCAACCAGGGATTGTGCTAACTCATCGACCAAACTATAATTATGAGCCACCCTAGCCTGGGGGTTGTGGAAATTCCTGCGCAATGGGATGCGTGGAATGCGAAGAGGTGTTTCGGTGTTAGGGCGAGGAATCACCAATGGGGGTCTCGTTGGTGCGGGGATTGTTTCTGGGGGAATGGGAGGAGACTCAACGGGTGCATGGTATTGACGACTACGTGTTTGTAGAAGGATTTCTTCCTCACTGGTGAAGAGGATAGTTCAATCTGTGGGATTTTTTGGGTTGAGGTACTATCCCAATTGTGGTGGGGTAGGCTGTGTGTCTTGTTGGGTGTTTATCACACCCTGGTGTGGAATGGGGTTCTGCAGTACAACTGGGGGGGGTTGTTGCACATACTGTTGTGGGGCCTGTAGAGTGGTAGGCGGTGCTAGAGGATGTGGTAGACTGCCTGAGTCTTTCAGCTGTTTAAAATCAGTGATTTGGGGGCAATGATGAGTATAATGACCAACATCACTGCAAAGGGCACAAGGGAAGGTGGTTTTAATAGTATTGTTATTTATCCCTTGACGCCTGTTGTTATTGCCCCCCTGGGGGTTCTGATTCCCTTGATTCTGGTTCCCCCCAGTGGGTTGGTTTTGTTGGGGTTGATTCCTTCCTTGACCTGGGTTGTTATTGTTCTTGTTTCTTCCTTTCTTTTTGGCATTATTCGGCTGATGGGTCGGATTTTTCGTATTCAGCTGTTCAAAATTTTGATATTGTTGAACGAGAGAGGGTTGAACAAAATTCATCCCAGCGTGAGGGTGTGGGGGTGCCATGGGTTGTGGATGACCAGAGAATGGAAAGTACGGATTTTGTGGGAGTTGTGATCCATAAGGTATATAGGAAGGTGTGGTTCTTTTGCTAGTACTTAGAGTATAAGATGAGGTAGAGGGGGTAGAAAAACTTGTT
Organism: Picea engelmannii; assembly: GCA_009831015.1. NCBI lineage: Eukaryota > Viridiplantae > Streptophyta > Pinopsida > Pinales > Pinaceae > Picea > Picea engelmannii. Next base: position 1,582,311 of record ML777246.1, on the reverse strand, counting down.
TGGATAGGTGGGTGTATTGGGGGTGTCGGCGGTGGCCCACTGATGGGTGGAGAATAGCAACATGGTATGGTTTTTGATAAGGGGGTGGGGGGTAATAAGAGGTTCCCCCATATGCCGGTGGATATTGAGGTGTGTCATACTTTGGTGATTGTTGGGGTTGTGGACTGTGGTGCATGGTATTACCAATCAATCCGTCTGCTCAGTGAGACATCCCAGGTTTGTCTTGACCGAATGGCACGAGTTTTGGGAGATCAAGAAGTACTATGTATAAGTACCCTGATTGTGAATAGATGAGGTCATATTGTTGAGCCTTACTGATGGCTTATTCTTCTGATTGAGGGAAGGTGGAAGCTACATCTTTACCGAGGAGAGAGACAAGTGATCTGAGAAACCAGTCAAGACATTGTTGTTTGGTGGTTTTAGCTTTGCACAAACTACGTCATCTACGCCACTCGTGAATGTGATCAATCATATGTGTGTCTGAGGTTTGTTTGAAATTATAGAGTAGTTCAAGACCATTGTCGTGGTGGATTGGTAATTGGAAGAAGGTCAAAAATGCTTTGGCCAAGGACTCGAAAGTCGCATGGGACCCTGATTTTTCGTCTACATACCATTTGGTTGATGGGTCAGTGAGTGTGCATTGACATAATTATAGTTTTATGGAATCATCCATAATGCTATTGGAAGAGCACCATAGGTGGAAAGTCATGACATGGTTGGCAGGGTCATCACCTAGCTTTCCTTTAAACTTAGGGATGTCTGAAGGTAGTTTGGTAGGCATTGCAGGCCATGTGGGGTCATGCAATATAGGATCATTTGTGAATTTTCTTAGATCTGGTATGTTAAGAGAGGCCAAATATAACATCTGTAGTGGGGGCAGAGGATTAGTTCCAGCTATGGTGTGAGTGTTCTGTGAACCTGACCCTTGAGGGGGGCTAGGTGGGTTGGTACTTCCTCCTTGAGAGGAAGTTGCCCCCCCGCTTCCATGTAGAGGAGAGTGAGTGGACGAAGGGACTTGGGAAGTGGACCCAAGTAATGTGGAACCAAGAAAAGATGATACTAAGACAGTGGCACTCACTGGAGTGTGAGAAGGTGGGGTCGATGAGTTGGCAAGACTAGGAACTCCCTCTAAAATAGGAGGGAGTTTTAGCAAGCATCTGGAATGACGGGGGTTCTGTGGGTCCCCTATGATGTCCAACTAGCTGAGTGGGTGTGTGTAAATTGTGATGAGAGAAAATAAACAAGAGCCTTTATTGCAGTTTTTTAACTTAACATGATATATATCTAAATCAAAATGTAATCAGAAGTGCATCATACATAAAGTGTTTTGAAAAATAAAACAAATGCTCATGTCCGCATGGGGAATCAAAGAAAACAAATGCTCATATCCTAAAAGATGTAACATCCTTCCTCTCAAATAGCATTGGAACTTCCAATAGTACTCAACAGTGGGGTCTGAAGTCACCAGAAGAGAAACTAGTGAAGGATGAAATAATCAGTTATAATGAGGGGTAAAGGGGGCATATCCCAAAATAGATGGCGATATTTTCCAATAGCCACACAAAATCTGATCAAGGTGCAATTGCAGCTCACAATTGACACCTGGGTAGATGTCCTAAAATATGGTCACTAGGTACCTCGGTCAAAGTGTGGCATTTAGATTTTTGGCCTAAGAAATGGGTCACAGGTTGGATCCCGTCCAAGAGGTGGGTGCCTCAAGGGGGGATGCACAGAACAATCAAACCTCATCCTTCAACCCTTCACGGGTATCTCCCTGCCTTATGGTGTTAGTAACACTTGACTTGGATGATTTAAAGTTCCCTATTTGACAACCTCTATTGTTTTGACAATGTGAGAACCAAATAATGGGGAGTTATTTGGATGCCTATCCCCGAAATCCTACCTAGACTAAAAAATTTATTTTGGCATCTCCTGTGGAGGAAAACTTAGTGAGTTTTAAAAAAAAAAATTAGATGTGGTTGTTTGAGAGATTGGGGGTGTGAACCAACCTCGTTGAAATTAAATGGGAGTGGATAGTTTCGTCAAAAAAAGGGTGTGGTGTTTCAGAATCTCTTTGAAGTAAACTTACTTTGACCTCCACGTTTCAAGAAGAAAACTATGTGAGTGATAAGTGACTTTTGTGTGTGAATGACTGAAAGTGTGCTAATGTTTTAATGAATTAGGTGTCACCTTGCTACATGTGGACTTCGTTTGGTCCTTACAAGTGTTGATTACCTAATTAATTAAATGCCTTTGGTACAACCTTGTGTAATTCAAAAGTCCCTAGAAAACTAGAAAGTGGACATGTGGGTCCTTTATTATTCCTTTAACTCCCTATTTTTGATTTAACCTAAGAAAAACTTTGAAACTATCCTAGATTGTGATCATGTGGGAATGTATGGGCCCATTACAAAACCTTTAAACTTACCTAGTGATTTAATCTAAGAAAGTAAATTTCAACACTATCCTATCTTTGTAGCATGTGGGCATGTATGGGCCTGTTACAATCTTAAGATGCGTTTGAAAAATAAACTAAGAGGAGTCCCGACAGGGGTTGTTGTCCTCTCCTAAAGGTTTTAGTATTTTTAAGGGAGATGAAATTGTCCTACGATCTTTTTCTGATTCTCAAGGTCGCTTGGAAGCGCAAGAGAAGAGCATACTAAGTGATTGTTATCCAACTTCTAGTTCCAATGCAAGTTTTATCTGATTACAAATGATTCCAACTTATACTTTTAGTCAAAGCAAGCCATCCATGTGACAAAATGAAAGCAAAAGAGGAAATAATGATTTTAAACCCCCTAAGTGCCTATGTGTTTTGACTAATCCCTTTATATGAAGAGGGAACTAAGTGTGGTGTAGCTTACAACATGCATGAAATCACTTTTAAGAAGGCTAGGGGCCTTCTCCAAATCACAAAAAACCTTACAATGTGTATTTTTCTAGGTGCATGGGTCTCAGTGTAGACAGAGGCGCACTGAGCGCCTATGCGCAGACCGAAACGAGTTTTTGGGCACAGATACACAAAATAACACTGTGATTTTGGCGCATGTGTGCACGATGCACGACTATGGGCAATAAACCCGCGCACAGATGAAACACGACCGTGAAGAAAATTCCCGATGGAATTCTCTCAATTCAACCTTGAATTGGATGTTTTGCAGGTCGAATTTGGCCGGTTAATGCAACTGCAGGTTAAATAAACCAAAAGAAGATCTATACAAACCCAAATGGGGTAGAAAATTGATACCTTTCCCCAGCGGAATCGCCAATTTGTTGTGCCTCTTTTTCCACCTAGATGAGCAAAACAGAGGTGCTTACAAGCTTAGTTGGGTTAGCTAAGTAGGACAGTTGTAAAGGAAAGGGTTAGAGAAAGAAATATAAAATAACAACTAAGAATTAAACTAAGAAACAAAATAACAACTAAACTAGTGAGCATAAGAACATAAGAACAAATAAACCAATAAGACTCATGTCACCAATGGCAAGGTTTATATTAGTGAAAGAAAACACCAAGAAGAAAGAGGACTATGAGTCCCTTCTTCCTCCAAGGGAGGGCTCTTGGACCCCCACAAATAAGCTCTTCTTACAACTTTGAATGAAAATGGTGAAAGAGTTCCAAGCTAATCCACTCAAGGGGTGAGATGGATTGCCCAATGTAATGGTGCTAGTATACTCTTGATGAGAATAGAGGATTCCTCAAGAGAATAGTAGAAGCATAACTTTGTTATTGAATTCCTTGAAAATGAAGTGCACCCATGGCCTTATTTTATAGCACCTCTTTTAGGCATTGTGCAACAAACTTGTAGTGTGAAAAGAGGCTAATTAGGGCATTTTTAGGTCTTTGACCAGCCACCCAGTCGGATCCAGTTGAGATTTGGGTGTCAAAACAACTTGGAATCTGAACCAAAAGTGGGTGGGAGGTTTACCAATCTCATAAAAGTGTCGTTCTCAGATGTGCGTGGCTTTTAGCGACCACAGTTGTGCATCGGGCACATGTGCATTTTTCCTGCGTTTCTGTTTTGCGCATGTTTGTGCGCGCCCTGTGTAGTCATAGCGCCCTTTAATTTTATCACTGGTTGTATAGTTTTGGACCTTTTGGAAATGATTTTGTGGTAATTTTGGTCCATGGGTGACCTCATAACTGTTTGACGATGCTAGATTATTGTAACCATTTGTGGACAAAATTTTAGTGATAACACCTTTCCTTTCTATGTCATGTATTTCCATGCCTTGCCTTTCCTTTCCTTGATATGCCATGTGTTTCCTTTCATTTCATTTCCATGCCTTACCATGCCATTCCATGCCATTCATTTCCTTTCCTTGCCTTCCCATGCCATGACTTTCCATGACATTCCATGCCATGCCATGCCTTGCCATGCCATGCCATGCCTTGCATTGTCTTTCCTTGACATGCCTTACCTTTCCTTGCCATGTTGTTGAGCTCCCATTTTGTCACTCAACATACACTTCTTTAGGCCATTTATTCCCCACCTAGGCATTGAGATCCAACTCATTACCTCCTACTTTTACCCTTTTTTCCTACCTAAGATCTTGATTTTAGCTTAGCATGAGGTAAAAGTTGTTTATTTTGATATTTTCTGAGTTCTTAATGAATTAATTAGGATCTTTTGGCTATATTTTATTAATGACAAAAGTATACTCACCTTTTTACTATAACAGTTAATCCCACACTATTCCTGGCATTTCAGTTTCAACGTGGATATTCTGGTACCTGAGGTTATGGCTTCTTCTATCTGCAAGAACCCAAAATGGATTTGGCGATATGGGTATTGTTTGTGTGATCATCCAGATGGGTTTTGACCATTTCATTTTTTCCCAAAGTCCCTCTACATTACACAAAACTTCAAGACAACCCATAGGCATGTCTTCCAGCGCAACAACATATTGGGGTTGAAACTTAGAGCAGTAATGATATTTAGTTTGTTAGATAGATTTCCTAAGATCGTAACCTTGGATAAAGGAAATTGTGGTCAGTAAGATCCTTTAGTTTTGATAGTCATTTTTACCCCTTATTCCACGAGAATGGGGGAGGACAATGTAATCTTATAAATTCTCAAAACTTGATATATAGTGGGATTCGCTCCATGTACAGGATGACATACTCTTTGCTAAACATAATAGAAATTTGTGTTACTTATTGTTGTTCTCCATACTGTGATGGATATTTTGTAAGTTGTTTAAAAGATTTCCATTTAATATCAATACAGATTTGTTTTATTTTATTTTGTACATTTATGAGTTACTGAATCATTTCCACTCACTACTTGGGAAGGCATGGGCCCACTTCCACTAGTAAGTTGATTTATTTTTATATTATTTGTTCTCTATTTGTTGTAGCTGTGTTCATGAATAGATTCGTGTGGAGTGGTTTCTAAACTGTAGGTTTTATTCAAGTTATGTGTATTCATTACTCATTGTCGATTTCCATGTGTTATAAATCGAACTTCCCTTAGTACAATGGAAGGCTTTCATATAAACAAACAGATGTGTGAATGAATGTTAATATTTTCATCTTACTGAAGTACACTTCCTTCCTATATAAGATTGAAATCCAAACACATTCTAGGATTTATTGGTATTTTACACAACCATGAATGTCTGATCTAAATACCTCACACACTTGTTAATAAAGCTAAAGCTCATATGATCCAATGACTAAACTGAACTAAGATACTAAAATTACCCACTGTGTGTGTGTCAACTTGGAGTTGTATTTAAAGTGTTGACATTGGTTAATAAATACTTGTTTATGAGCAAAGTCAAAGATCTGGAATGTAAGGCATGATCATATTGTAACTTCTATCTATCCACTTAAGGATATGACTCTTTTGCTTATCTTAAATAAGAAGGATTGATATCAAACATTGATAGAATCTTTGTGATGATCTGGTTACATATCATGAAAATTTAAATACCCTTTGACTGTTGGGAGAATGGATTATGTTCATAAAGGATTCAGTTGATACCTCCATACTCTGACTCTGTGGTATTAAGGGCATAGGTCTTCAAGTTATTAATAGGAGCCTATATCTATGATTTGAGTTTCCTTCTTGTTGAGTGTGGTGTAACCTCTAGGGGTGTTTTAGCGAAAGTAAGATGATATTTCAGGGGACAAGAGTTTAGTTTCAATCGAGTGCAAATTGTGTGTTTTATTGGTAACTATAAGTCTTCTTCATAGAGTAGTGTTATCTCGTTTCTTCACCCACCAACTGAAGTGTCAATATTTGTGGCTAGGCTTGTTTAGAGTCATTCCCCTACACTATGGTTTACTGTCTGTGGCTAAGAATGCAGTAGAACCATAGATTTTTTCCTTCTTGTAGTGAAGTAAAAATTTTAGGTTAAGGGTAGGTTAGACACTAGGAATTACTCTCAAGCTGGTTAGTCTTATTATAGATCAGTATAATGGTTATATGAAGACTTGAGTGGATTTATATTATTGAATGATACAGGTACTTTCCTGGGTAGTTTCTATTCTGTTTTTATTAGTTTCTTGTTTCTTTATTGTACTACTAAAAGGTTGGTTTCTTTTCACACATAGAATAGGATTTAGACAATTGATTTCTTGGTTTGGTTACTAATTAACTATGTGGACTAGTGGTTTATTTTTATGTTCATGAACGATAAGATCACCTAGATTTCATGTTCCTTGAAAGACAAAGTAGGATACACTTATGTCCTTTGCCTGCACATACAGTGTCTACATTTCATTAGTTCATGAACCTATTTGAAACTTATGTGGGACTTTATTACAACAATTAATTGACACAAACCATGCCATGCCTTTCCTTTCCTTGAATTTCCATGGCATGCCTTGGTCACCTCAACACTATAGTCATTTGGATATCGAATAGCTCATATCAATGCATATACATTTTAAAATTTCATATGAGAATCATTATCTGTACTAATGTTCAATTAAGAAATGCGTGTTTATTTACACGATGCCTTGCATCTATTATACATAGTTATGAACTAGTATCCACGTACCAAAGTTCCACATTTCAATTTTCATGTTTAAACAAATCACAAAACTATCATCATCATAAACATATAACAATTAAAATAATATCCTGCAACACATAAATAGATTCATATGTATACATGTCAAATGTCTATATGATTCTAACTAAACCCAACAAATACTAAGCAATGAATCACTAAGAGAAGTAAAAATAAAATTTCTAACCTTCTAAGGCCAAAATATAGGTTGTTACATTTACAAATCCCTAGAACACAATTATGATCTAAAATAGACTAATTCCTCCTTGCATGTCTTTCCATGTATCTTCCCATTTTAACCTACACAAAAATAAACATGTATCTTTCCATAACATTATTCAAGAAAAAATTCAAATTAAAATATGGATTGCAATGAAACAAGCATCACAAAAAAGGAACATTTCTCATCCCAAGAAATAAAAAACATTTTTTCTATGGAAATTTAACTTAAATTTATATCACAAATTTCATTTCCATCCAATGAAGTGTCTTTTCATTTCCATGTCATGCCTTTCCATACCATGCATTTCCTTTCAATGTTATGCCATGCCATCCCATACCTTGCCTTGCATTTCCATGCCATGCCATGTCATGCCTTTTATTTCCTTGCCTTGTCATTCCATGACATGCATTTCCTTGTCTTTTGTTGACGGGCGAAAATGACCATCCGTCAACTGGAAGAGGGAGTCTGGTTCGGGGTTGTCTAAATAACCCAAGCCATTTGGTGTAACTTGTTTTGACGGGTTTAATGGCTCCGTTAGCCAATCTAAGAATCCTAAAAGAAACAAATCAAAGAAAGAAATAACTAACTAATTACTAAACACTATATATATGTACATATGTTCAAATGTAACTATAGTAGTTGTATTTAAGCATAAGATATACAAGTCTCGTTTATTTACATGATTTACAAGGTGCAAGTTTTAATCGAAACTTATGAAAATCTATGGAAAAATGATTGCTTCTAGGAAGCAGATAAAGAAAACACATAAAAATATTTATTGTTTTTATTTTATAAATTTAAAGAATCTTGCAAAAAATTTAATGAAACATGAACATGTGGATAGTCAAAGATGAACCATACATTCATTGTTTCATCCATAAACAACTTCACTAAATAACAAACATAATAACCTGTCGCTAATCAACGAAACTGGTATTTATCTTTCTGTGTTGTGTGAGCTCCTGCCTGTACTGTTGTTAAGGGAAACCTATAACAAAACAATACTAGCACTTCCAGAATATATTCAAAGAAGTATTTGATATTGGAATAAATTAATAACAACAGGAAGACAACTAATTAAAAATTGTGTGATCTTAAGATAATCAATATTTAAGAACGAAAGAAAACTCAATTCTGGGTATTGATATTATCCATCATTTAACATTAGAAATAAATTCCATAATAATCAAATGATTGATTGATCACACATTAAAAATGGAATAAGAAATTATGGGCAACATATAACATTTAACAGTATGAAAACATCATATGATGACAAGCTAAAGATAAAATCAACCATAATAACATTTTCATAATACAAAAATAATTAAAGAATTAAATGGAAAAAGTATCAAATAGGGCTAAAGTCAAAGGTGAATTAATTTCCCATATTCTTTCTCAAAATCACATGCCCATATTGTAGTCCTGGAAGAATTGCTTTGGATAATAAACTCCTAAAGATTGGAAAAATTAATATATAAATAATAATAATAAACCATGTATTGATAAAAACGACTAAAGCTATTTAAATCAATGCATAGTAAATTATTGAAAGAATATGAATATATTATAATGAAAATAAAACCATTTTACTTACATGACAAAAATCATTAAGCAACCTAGAATTCCATATTCTTCTTTGAAAATATTCATTCATCCTCCCAAAGCTTCCAGCCATCCATTACTCCATTTGAAAAGAAATAAAAAGTTTACAAAAGCAATAATATACAAAAGAGAAAGGATTAAAATCCTCCTCTCCAATTCTTGGATCTCCTTTGCTCTGATCTTTCTCATATATTTATAAAATGAATGAAGAGTATGGGCGTCACTTTTCATTTCCGCCACCTGAAATTTGCCTCTAAAAGAGACCCAAATATCTCTCAAATTGTGCATTTGTTTGGAAAAATCTCTACGCGAAAGGGAAATGGGTCCATTTTGGTTCTAGGTTTTCAACCGTTTCTCCAAATTCGTGACGGTTTGGCTGCAATCAGTCCTGCAAAATCATGTGTTTGATCTTGATGCCTTTCCAAATTTTATTTGTTCTTGCTCATAAAATTATTTGTAGAAATCCAAAATTATTTGTGGATCAATCATCTTGAACGTATTTGGATAATAAAATTAAGCCATGATCAGATCCGTATCAAATATTTGATAATAGAAACATGTGAAACAAAAAAAAATCTAAATTAATAACCTAGAAATTGTGAATAAAACAAAATCTAGAAAAAAAAAATGAATTTAAACTAACTATAACTTATAAACAAACATTATTTATATTTTCCTTTCAAATATGATCTTAATTCTAGAAGCTTCAAGTTAATGGAGAAGAGAATAAAATCAAACACATCATAGATAAATATTTTTTATTTTTTATTTTTATTATGATATGCAAAAATGAAAAAAGAATTTAATTAATTAATATCACCAAATGATTTCATGAAAATGAGAAACCAACAAAAATATTATTTGATGAAGTATTGAACACATTATTCAAAATAGTCAAACTTGCTAATGAGCAAAATAATAAACACATAATCATAATTTAAACAAAAGTAAACATTTGATAAAAAATTAACGTTTTTGTTTAAATTGAGATTGTTATGCTCGTTTTTAACTTTTGACATATACTCTTGTAATAAATGACTCATACTAAAGTGAATGTATTAAGTTTGTCTCAAAGCAAGCCAAGGAATGGAACTATTTGAAAAGGTTGACTCTGTAGCTCATTATAATTATCAAGATTTTAATAGGGGCCCTTTAAATTTTGTAAAAATATAAGGGGAGTTGTTGGGGCCCAACATCTTTCCATGCCATGCCATTCCTTTCCATGTTTTTCCTTGTATTTCATTGTCTTGCCTTGCCATTCCATTTCATTCCTTGCCATGCCTTTCCATGCCATGTCATTCCTTGCCTTTCCATGCAATGGCTTTCCATACCATTCCTTGCATTGCCTTTCCATTCCATGCCATGCCATGCCTTTCACTACCTTTCCTTGACATGCATTTCCTTTCCATTCCATGCCTTTCACTACCTTTCCTTTCCATTTCATGCCATGCCTTTTATTTCCTTTCTATGAAATTCCATTCCTTACCTTTCCATGCCATGTCATCCCATGCTTGGAAATTCCTTTCCATGCCATGCCATGTATTTCGTTTCCTTTCCATGCCTTTCCTTTCCAATCCATGTCTTTCCTTGCCATGCCATGCCATTCCATGTCATGCCTTGCCATGCATGTCCCTCATTGCATGTGTTTCCATGTAGCTTTTGATTTTAACCTACACATTAATATATATATATCTTTCCATAACATTATGCAAGGAAAAATTCAAATCAAAATGTGGATTGCAATGAAACAAGCATCGCAAAAAAAGGAACATTTCTTATCCCAAGAAATAAAAAACCTTTTTTCTAGGGACATATGATTTAACGTCATATCACAAATTTCCTTTCCATCCAAAGAAGTGTTATTTCCATTCCATGCCTTTCCATTCCTTTTCATGTCTTTCCTTATCATGACATGTCATTCCAGGCCATGCATTTCCTTGCCCTCCCATGCCATGACATGCCTTTTAATTCCACACCTTGCCTTGTCAGGTCATGCCATCCCTTTCCTTTCCATGCCATGTCTTTCCTGTCCATGCCATGCCACGACTTTCCTTTCCATGCCTTGTCTTTCCATGCCATGCCTTGTCTTTCCATGCCATTCATTTCCTTTCAATGTCATGTCGTGCCATGAATTTCCTTTCCGTGCCATGACATGCCTTGCCTTTCCATTCCATTCATTTCCATCCCATTCCTTTCCTTATCATGCAATACCTTACCATGCCATGCATTTCCTTTCCATGCCTTGCGTTTCCATGGCATGTCATGTTGTTCCATGTCTTGCATTTACTTTCCATGCCATTCCATGCCTTTCCTTTCCAGGCCTTTCCATTCCATTCCATGCATTGCATTTCCTTTCCATGCCATGCCATGCCTTTCCATGCCATACCTTTCATTTCCATGACATTCCATTCCATGCCTTGCATTTCCTTGCATTGCCTTGCATTGCCTTGCCATGACATGCATTTCCATTTCATGCCTTTCCTTTCCATGTCACACCATGCCTTTCCTTGTCATGCCATGCCATTCATTGCCTTTCCATGCCATACCATGACATGCCTTTCCTTTCCATGCCTTGTCTTTCCATGCCATGCCTTGCATTTTCTTGCCTTACCATGCCATACATTTCCTTGCCATGTCATGCATTGTCTTTCCATGCCATGTCTTGCCTTTCTTTTCCATGCCATGTCATGCCTTTCCTTTCCATTCCATGCCTTGCCTTTCCTCTCTATACCATGCCTTTCCTTTCCTTTCCATGCCATGCCATGTCATGCCTTGCCATGCCATGCCTTACATTGCATTCAATTTCCTTGCATTTACTTGTGTGGCCTTTTATAACCACAATGCATCTATAAGGTACTTTCATTATGATATTCATAAAACTAATTGTTTGTAAAAATATATTTATTTTCATCGTTAGAGAGAATTTGTTTTCAAGTTAATTTAATACAAAAATAATGGCATTCATGTACCATGCCCTTTTCTTTTGCTAAAAAGAATAATACTTGTACTAAATGAACAAGTTTAATACCTAAAAATTGCAATCAAAGGATTCATTAAGCATGAAATTATACAACTTGTGATCCCATCTATCTTAGATAAAATACTTGCATGAGAATTTCAATGTCATAACGTAAGCTCTCTTTATTTATATATCTTAGGTATCTTCATATTTGTGAAACATGAATTATCATGATTAATAGGATTATATTAGGAATCTTTTGGATTTCATGGAAAACAACATAACTTCAAGGACTTATTTAAAAAAAAAAAAACTAATCTTTCAACTCAATAACTTTTAGAACAAGAGATAGCATGTAGACCTAGACCTGGACCTAGACCTTGCCTTGCCTTGACATGTCTAGATTTGTTTAGCCTTTTCATGTCATGCCTTTCCTTGCTTTGCATTCCATTTTCTTTCCTTTCCTTTCATTAACATACCTAGATCTAGACCTATACCTATACCTAGACATTGTCTTTCCATGCCTTGCCTTGTCATGCCTTATCTTTCCATGGTCTAGGTCATGGTTTAGGTCTAGGTATAGGTATATGTCATGGTCATGGTTTAGGTCTAGGTCTATTTCCAACATTTCCTTGAATGGATTGAGGAGGAGAGTTGCAACTCGTGATAAAACTCAAACCAAGACTCATACGGATGAACCATTGGTTGCAATGGATATAGGGCACCAGGTTTTAGCTAGTTGGGCCCCTCTGTTGTCATTGCATTGCTCGAAAAAGAGTTTTTTGCAGGATCTTTGGGACTAGGGTTTTGCTCAATGAAGCATGCTGCAAATTCTAAACAAGAGGCCGATTTTCAAGAACAATGTGTTGGGTGATTGTGGGTAGTGTGGTCACATGTTCCTTGGCCAAACAGATGTGTGGAAACTTAGGAAATTTCGTTATGCTGCTTGGTGTGGATTTTATTCCCCCAGACCAAATTTCTAACACATCCCTGAATGGCTTGAGGAGGCAAGTTAAAACTCATGATAAAACTCAAACCAAGACTTGGATGGATGAATCGTCGGTTGAATTGTATAAGAGGCACCAAGTTTTAACTAGTGTGTCCCCTCCACTATCATTTAATTTCCTGGAAAATGTTTCTTCCAGGATCTCCAGGACTAGGGTTTTGTTCAATGAGGCATAGTTCAAATTATGAACAATAGGGCAATTTTCAAGAACACTGTCGAGATATTGTGGGTAGCATGGGCACATGGGACTTGGCATGGCATGGCTTGGAAATGAAAGGCATTTCTTGGAAATGTAAGGCATGGCATGGAAATGAAAGGCATGACTTGGAAAGGAAAGGAAATGCATGGCATAAACATAGTTACCTAACAACAAAAACAAACCATAAAATAAAATAATACCATAACAAACATAACATGAAACCAAAATTTCAATCATTCATAAATTTGAAATATTTGTTCAATTGTTTCTTTTTACATACCTAGACCATCAGGATCACTTCTAATACCGATGGTCTCTATTAACTTATTGTGCTCATAGTAAGGAAAGAAGTATCATACCTTTGATGAGTTATTAGTTGGCATTGTTTGTAGTTGGAGGTTTGTACCAACAACCAAGTTCATAAAGTGGTATAAAACTTCACTTGGTTTATAATATTGATATACATAAAAACCTTTCTTTCGTATTCTTTCATCATGTCTCATATATGATATTTTAATAACCATCGACCCAATAGGAAATTCAATGAATTCAAAGTTTTTTATTGATCACACGAGGGATTTTTTCCCTCTAAGCAACATGACAACCAATAATTAGTTCCCCATTCATTACCTCTTGGTGAAACAATTGCATATATGCGCCCTACAAGAAATGGACCACCAACACATGAGTTTGCTAAACGAACAAAGCATAAAACATTGATGATAGTTATTCAAATTTTAATAGAATGTTTCATCGAGTGTGACAGTATGAGATCTAAGATGTGATCATAATCTGCTAAAATATTTGAGTGGTCCTCGTCCAACTAGGAATGCCTAGTTATATTGTTAATGTGAATGGGACTAGGGTTTTTCTCAATGAGGAAAAACCTTGGAATGTACCCATAATTAATGTGATATATACAACAACATGTGTTGCGAATTATGTTTATTCATACATACCAAGGTTTCAATTTATGGAAATATATTTGTCCCATGCTAAGTGCACTGTGTCTTGTCATGAATCTCTCATACAATTTTTTATGTGTAGTGTCAATAAAGTGATTAATATGGGGTTCACGGTCCCTAGATCCCCTTCTCAATTTTAGAACATATTTTTAGTTGGAAGAAGGCCTAGTGTTCTCATGCCATAAATCTTGTACTAGTGCCTTAACTGCTCCAATTAACTTCATGTCATAACAAGGAAACCTACCAGTGAAGGCACACAAATATGTTGGGCTGCCTATGTCAAGGTTATATCATCTATGAGCACACTTTCTAATGGTTTTGATATTGCATTTCATGATCGATGAGAGGTTTGTTGTAGAAAATGATGTTTTCTTGTGATCTTGCTAACAATTGATTGTAAAAAGACATGTTGGGATGCATTACGATCTTTAGAAGGATATTTATTACCAATTCTTTGAAAATCATATACAAGGTTTCTAATAATATGATGACTCATTTCTAAACTTTTGACTATTTTCATTGCCTAAAATTCTCCTAACAATAGCCAAACTTCTAGATTTTAACAAAGCCAAAAATAATTGACATTTAGAGACATCAAATTTTGGTTCAAAATATTCTTTAATGATTTTATAAGAATGATAACGAATAGTACAATTAGGTAACTTAACTTCAAGTGATGCTAGACCACTTTCATTCACCTAAATGTGTTTAGGATTTCTTCCCCGCACACTGCTCAATCTAGGTAGGGAGGATGAACCCCTATTCTGGCACCCTTTACCTCCTTACTCCGGAGTTAACAATGTTGTAGTTATTTCCCCTTCAATCACTGGTGAATGAAATCTAGGACGAGAGTGGACATGGGATTGACTAGTTTCTAGAACGTCTGACTGTCCAACAAGAGGTTGCACCACATGAACTTCTTCACCACAATGTTGTGCACCGGTTACCTCTCTAATTTCATCCATTGTATAATCAGCTCCAAGCAAATCCTCCATCATCTAGTCATCCACAACAAGTTGTCTTGATGAGATATTGCATGAATTGGTATCTAATGAACTCATGCACTTTGCTTGTGGTGATGGAGGAGACACAACAACAACATATACTACGCGAGAAATTGGATTTCCCTCTTCTGAAAGCCTACGCTTTGACATACATAACTTTACTTTTTATATTTATTCTTTTACCTTTTCAATGGGTTTCTCTTTCTTGGAGGACTTTCTTTCTCAAATCTGTCGATTCCCCATGTTTAAAGAGAAAAAATGGCTTTCAAGCACCCCACCACAATTTTTTCATGGTATTACACAAGAAGGCACAACTAAAAATTCCAATTCCAAGTGGACAAATTTGTCTTTGTATTACAAAAGAAGACACAATTAATAATTCCAATTCCAATTGGACAAATTTGTCTTGGTATTACACAAGAACACACAACTAACAATTCCAATTCCAATTGGATAAATTTGTCTTAGTATTACACAACTAATGATTCCAATTGGAAAAAATTGTCTTAGTATTACACAAGAAGACACAACTAACAATTCCAATTGCACAAATTTATCTTGGTATTAAAAAAGAAGACACAAGTAGCAATTCCAATTGGACAAATTTGTCTTCCAATTCCAAGAAGACATAAGAAGACATAACCAAAAATTCCAATTCCACTTGGACAAATTTGTCTTCCAATAGCAAAAAATTGTCTATGAATTAAACAACAAGACAAAAAGAACAAAAACATGTCTCCTGCTACTTTTTCATGAAAACATCGGGCTTGTTCAATTTTTTGAGATATATGAGGTAGAGAAGTGTTCTTGGCACATATAAATGCCCATCAGGGATGTGTGGGCGTTCCTAAAATGCATGCGCACTAAAGCACATGTGTGTTCTAGGAACACACACACGTTCCTACTGGGCATGGATGAGTGCACAATCATAAGGATTTCCTCCCAACCATCTAAGATAAACCCAATTGATTGTTAAAAACATTTATTTTATAAAGGAAGTTTGTGTTATATTATAAATATTTTTTGTTGAAATTCTTTTAAAGTAATTATAAACAAATATTACAAACAATTTTATTAATATTGAAACAATTTGTAATTTTGTAACCAATAACTACATGACATTACATCAAAATAAACAATTTTACTATTATCTAGTTTAAAATATTTAAAAAATCATTTTATACTTCACTAAGTAGGAATATCAGTGGACCTGAAGGTTAAGAAATTGTTTTTCTTACTTGGAGGCTACATGTTCAAATCAAGAGAACCTCATCATACCAAAAACATTGATGAAATTGAAATCCTTTAACATAGGAGATTGTATTTTCTTAACTATCATTATATTAAAAATATTCTTACATACCATGTACTTAAAATTTAATGGAAATGTTATTAAGCATTGTTACAATTATATGTCATATCTTAGATTAGGACTAATAAAATACCTCCCTCCCTATTTAAGGATTAATAATTTATTTTGATTTCCATATTATACCTTTTAGATATCCCACAAAGTTATGTTCTATATTTTTTTATAAACAAATAATTTAATCTTACATGTATTCTTGATTACAAAAATTGATTCAATTTATCACTTAATGAGATATAAATTCCCAAAAAAATAATAATTAAAATTTATTAAACATCCCAAAAAAAAATTCATATTTAATGGAAAAATCTATCTTTCCTCTCATAAATATAATCACAAAATCACACATTGGTATCACTTCCGAATCTTAGATCTCTATTAATATTTTTTTTGATTCCATATTATAGGTTTAAGATATCATGTTGAACCCATAGAACAACCACAAAGTTATGTTCAATTATTTTTTATAATGGAAAAATCAATCTTACATGTATTCGTGATTATGAAAATCAATTCAATGTCTTGTAATGTGGTATAAATTTGAAAAAACTAATAATATTTAAAATTTATTAAACATTTAAAAAAAAAAAACATAGTTAATGGAAAAACCTCTCTTTCCTCTTACAAATATAATTACAAAATCACATTGATATCACTTCCCAACCTTAGATCTCTATTAATATTTAAATGAGTAAATTATATGTTGCAGGTTGACATTGTCTTATTTTATATTATAGATGTATCATTTTTTTAGAGTGCTTAAATATCCATCGTTGATGACACAATGTAATGTCTCCTAGTACAATATATAATGTCTTATCACATAAATAAAATAGAAACCTTAACAAAATTAACACAACAAAACGTGACCTTTCCACATTCCCATGAAAACATATATGAAAATTGGATATACAATCTTCATCCTCCAAATAAAACCGAGGGAGTCAAAGCTTTGACATAATTAAGCTAAATGTTTCTCTAAAATAAATGTATCAATATGAAAATTATATTTATAGGTTGTAAGACACCAATAAATTAGGTTGTGTAGGTGTGTGCTTCTCCTAGAGTAATCTAGGAGAATCATGAATCTGGGTAACACTTTCGTGACAATCGGGTCTCCAAAATTTCTAGCGGCAATTTTTCGGCCGAACAAATGTTATTTTCGGCCGAAATATTTTTCGGCCAAAAATTTTCACGTCAAATTTAACGGTGCCGTCAAAATTTGTGTACAATGTTTTTTGAATGAATTATTTTCCCGTGGTAAGAATATTTCGGCCGAAACGTTTATTTTTAACGGATTCCGTTAAAAACTAGGTTTCGGCCGAAAGAATATTTCGGCCAAAAACTTGAAAATGGGACTGTTTGCAGGAAACTGCAAATTCTCTCCATCTTACTTCATCTTTGGAGGTAGC
>ML777246.1:1530721-1564405 GCA_009831015.1 Picea engelmannii | reverse complement strand
TTTAAAATTGAATCTACTTTCATTGGGTATAATTTGTTTTCATTTTCATTGTTTTTATCTAATTTTATTTAATTTTATAAAAAAATCACTGCATAATATTTTTAGGTGAGATTATGATTCGGTGAAATGAAAAAAATGTATCTCTAAAAATACACAACGGAAAATTACGGAAAAATTATATTCATAATTGTTAAAATGTTCTCATCAAAAGGGTATTTTTAGATTTTACTTTTAAGTAAAAATTAAGATAGATACATGTTGTAGAAAAACACGTGCTTAAAATATGCAACATTTTCAACTTGGTCAACTTAAAAAAATTATAGAAATTATAATATTCATCCATTAGATTCAAAATTATAGTCATAATAAAATAGAGTCTTTGTAGATTGTTGCTATATATTTCATTTCTTAAAAACATAATTTTAATAACAGATACATTGTTGTGGAAAACAATAACTCATTATCATTCATTTCATATTTAACGAACATACTGTTAAACAATTGTCAAATTGACATATCAAATCTTGATAAAAAATATTAAAAAAATAGTCATTGGAAAGATAAAAAAATTATTTACAAGTTTTCTTTTTACTGTAAAGTGAAATTCTAAATAAAAAAATTACTTTTGTATGCCAGAAGTTGAAGAACTTGTGAAAATACAGTTTTTTTTGTCATAAAACAAGCAAAAGTGTTACCCAGCTTCATGATTTTACCCAAGAAGGAAAAAAATATATTAGATGTTATGAATAGGGAAGTAATAACACATCAATTAAGACTACTAAGACAAGATGAAAGTTTTCCACTTAATAATCATGTGGAATAGCAGGTATTTATTTTTCAAATGAAATGATCCCTTTGTGTTATTTTCTAGGACAAACACATGTGGTAATTCCTCTTGAAGAATAATCTCAAACCAACATAAAATGAAAATATTTCTTTATATGTATAATGCAATACTAAAATGAAAAAACCTTATTACATAATGTTTATACAAAATATATGTATAAAAATACAAACAAATATGTGTTAGACACAATGTATCTAAAAAATATATCCATAAGTGATCCAGGTGGATATCAGTGCCCCCCCACCTTTTTCGACTGGCTCAAAACAATTTTCTGGCAATTTTGGCAGTTTACTATTTTTAGCAGGTTTTAACTTCCAGGGCCATTTTGAGGGCCTAAATGAATTTTTTTTGAGATCGAGGTTCACAATAATAGCCAAAGGCATGATTAAACCCCCAAAATGAATCTCCTCAATGATACCTTTCCAACGAGCTATCATACACCTAAAACAGAGATCGTATGCAAAAGTTACGACCCTGAGAAGTTGATATAATAACTTACCCAAGTGGGGCCCACATGACTTTTGGCACTTAATCTCCTAGGGTTAGGTTTTTGGATGTCTAGGGTTTTTGGCATTCCTGTTTATTGTAAAAAGGCCTTCATAGTCTCATTGTAATCATCTTCTCGCGAATGCGAGTAGTCGTCACATCTCTTCTCAGAGATAAGCTGCCATCATTTTAGCGAGTCTTTCACTCTGTATTTTTACAGTCTCTGTACATTTCTTTCATTAACAGAAATCATGTATTAATGTATCTCTGTGTTTATGGTTGCATATATGATATATTTATGTTATATTATTGGATATACGCGATATCTCTGTGCATTTGTTTATTATATCTCCGCTCTCATTTCATGCCGAAAATAATCCAGATCAACGGTATCAGAGGAGGCTGCTCTTGATCATTTTTTCAGTGCATTTCTTCGACGAGGTCCGAGTATATAAAGTTGGGTCTCGAGCTTGTCTCTCTTGAAGACAATCTCTCTCGCACACCCAAGAAACCCTCAATGGTGGAAGAAAATAAAAACAATGGAGGAGACGATCCTATCAATGTGTTGCTTGAGCAAGATCTCACGCGACAGAGGGATGAAATGATGGAGAAGTTTTACAACATCCTTAAATGCCTGCCGATAGCATCAGGCGCATATTCATCAAGCGACCACTTTGGAGGCACCTCTCCTTTCAAGGTACAAGTTAATTTTGATATTCCTGTGCTTGAAGGACAGATAGATGCAGAAGCCCTAGAAAAATGGTTAACTCTGCTAGAAGGTTATTTCTCTGTTCACAATTTTTTTCGACAAAGAAAAGATCACCTTCGCACTCCTTAAATCTCTCCCTCATGTCAAACATTGGTGGGAAACTTACTAGGAGGAAAGTTCCACAGAGGAGTCTCGAATATATGGGGCCGATCCCACTTGGGATTTTTTTATGGATGTGGTAAAGGAACAATATTACCCTATTGACAAATATGAGGACCAGTACATGAGATGGACCACACTACGAAAAGAGAGGGGCCAAGCAATTCCGGAGTTCACCAATACCTTCCATACCTTGCGCACCAAGATGGGTATCAAAGACTCTGAGCGACATTTGGTTCTGAAATACCATGGGGCTCTACACAGATACATCCAGACTGAAATGGATTTTTTGGACATCTCATCACTCGGTGCTGCTTATCGATATCCTGTTAAAATTGAGCAGAAATTTAAGCACCAAAAAAATGGGAATTCGGGTCTGCAAATCCACAACAACCAAAGTATGACAAAGACGACCCTAACAAACAGTCTCCCAAAAACTAGTCCAAGACACGGGAAAAGAAGGGCCATGGTAAGACAAAGAAGGACACTGGAAAATGGTGTGATTTCCACAAAATCCCTTGGCACAACACCGATGAATGTCGCTCAAAATAGTCATTGGTGGCCGAGATCAAAGACAAGGAGCCAAACCCTGATTCAGAATCCTATTATGAAAATAATGGTAAAAGACAGATCATTGATGCAGACCCCGCTGCTATTGTCACAACTGCAACAATTCAACCATAAGAACCAACAGATCCTGAAGAGGGGGAGCGTCTTTTTCATTCACAGATGTGGGTGAAGGGGACCCTGCTGCATTTTATTGTTGATAGTGGAAGCCAAAAAAACCTCATCTCAACAGAGGTCTTCAAACAGTTGGGATTGTCAACAACACCACACCTAAAACCATACAACATTAGGTGGCTTCGACAAGGATGAGATCTTCATGTCAGCCAACAGTGTCGATTGTCATATGACATCCAACCCTTCAAGGATGAGGTATTATGTGATGTTGCCCCACTGGATGTCTGTGATGTTCTCTTGGGCCAACCATATATGTGGAGACACCATGTTGTTTATGAGTCTCGACCCCGTAGTGTCATTTTTACTTTGGGGGGTCATCTCTACAGAATACCAGAGGTAGTTCCAACTATTGTTCCACCTAAAAAGTGTCGCAAGGTAGTATCTCATACTTCAAAATTCAGCTTCTTCACAATTTGTTCAAAAGGGGAACATAAGGACACTACAACCACTACAACCTCGCCCCCTGCACCTTCTATCCAACAGAAGCAGGTCGAAAAGGTTACATCAAAGCACACAGATCCCTTCTTCGAACCTCCTCTCATGTAGTGCAACTTGTTGAAAAAGTTCAGCTTCAACAGGTTCATGACAGACTTCCACAAACTAAGCAGCACGACGTCTCCAGCAATACAAGCAACTCACCAAGATACAGATCCAACAAATGATTTTCCCTCTCCCCCGGGAACTCAACGCAATGGAGACCATTTCTTCCTAAGGAGGGAGGATTTATCTAGGTGGATATCGATGGCCACCCACCTTTTTCGACCGGCTCAAAACAATTTTTTTGGCAATTTTGACATTTACTATTTTTAGCAGGTTTTAACTTCTGGGGCCATTTTGAGGGCCTAAATGAAGTTTTTTCGAGATCGATATTCTCAATGATAGTCGAAGGCATGATTGAGCCCCCAAAATGAATCTCATCGATGATACCTTTCCAACGAGTTATCATACGCCTAAAACAGAGATCGTATGCAAAAGTTATGACCCCGGGAAGTTGATGTACTAACTTACCCAAGCGGGGCCCACATGACTTTTGGCACTTCATATCCTAGGGTTAGGTTTTTGGATGTCTAGGGTTTTTGGCATTCCTGTTTATTGTAAAATGACCTTCAGAACCTCATTGTAATCATCTTCTTGCGAATGTGAGTAGCCGCCACATCTCTTCTCATAGATAAGTTGTGACCATTCTAGCGAGTCTTTCACTCTGTATTTTTACAGTCTCTGTACATTTCTTTCATTAATAGAAATTGTGTATTACTGTATCTCTGTGTATATGGTTGCATCTCTGATATATTTCTGTTATATTATTGGATATACGCGATATCTTTGTGCATTTCTTTATTATATCTCCGCTCTCATTTCGTGCCGAAAATAATCCGGATCAATAAGCGATCCATAATTAATTAACCTTACAAAAAAATTTAAATTTCACAAAGAGCTATCAAACATGTAGTGATCATAAAAATATACATCAACAAAATGAAAGAAATAATATATTATGTATAATTATTTTAAAAAGATTACATATATTTACTAATCACTATTTTAAAATACAAATTCTTTATATAATTATTAAAAATCTATAATATAATTATTATAAATTATGTATACTTTATGAGAGTGTAATATAAACTTATTATAATGACAATTTAGCAATACAATTAACAATTTAAAAAGTAGTAACAATTTACACCATTTACATTTACATGAAAGATAAAAGTCATATCCTTCTTATATGGTTCCTTACTCTTGAAATATAAAACATGATGTTTGGTACACCTTATCTTTAAATGAGAGTCTAATGTAAACTTATTGGACTCACAATTTAGCAATACAATTAATAATTTAAAAAACACTAATAATTTACAACTTACATTTACATGAAAGATAAAAGACATATCCTTTTCATATTATTCTTAACTTTGGAAATATAAAACATGATGTTTAGTACACCCTATCTTTAAATGAGAGTCTAATGTAAACTTATTAACAATATAATTAACAATTTAAAAATCACTAACAATTTACACAACTTACATTTACATGAAAGATAAAAGTCATATCCTTCTCATATTATTCCCGACTCTCGAAATATAAAACATGATGTTTCGTACACCCTCACTAGAAATAATATTTAAGAAAAATGATATTATTAAATATGTATTATATTTATTTGTATTTATACAAGTTTTAAAAATTAATAAAATAAATATAAAATAAATTTAAATATATTATAATTTTTTTATTTAATATTTTTTTAAATAATAAATAATTAATAAAAATAATTTAAATATATTGTTTTTAAATGATATTTATTAAAAAAAAATTCAATTTAAAAAAATGAATTTATTTTAAATTTTTGACATCTACAATAATTAAAAATTAAATAATTCATTAAAAATATTATTATTATTATTATTATTTACAATATAATTTTTAGTATATTAAATATTAATAATATTATATAAATATTTCTAATAATATAAATACATAGGAGCAACGCGCGCTCCATACATAAATGAGCTCCATATTTGGGTTGTGGTGTATCGATTGCAGTGTATCTGAATGTATAATGTATTTAACGTGACAACTAACTATTTAGGCCTCGAGCCATGGAAAGAATTTAAGAGCGTAGACTCTACAACGGTGGCTATGAATTAAATCAACTTTATGGTTATTACTATGAATTAAATCATGGTTATTGTTAATTATCTAATTATTTATTTATTTGTGGACTATCAACTTTTATCTTAACAACCTCTACATGATGATCCCTCCCTGCTTTTGGATAGAAATGTGACACAAATATTAATGTTGATTTTATTTCTTTTAAAAACTTTAAGAGAAATTTCCTAATTTTTTAAAAATTTCATAATTTTCTAATTGTGTAAAATGGACAGAGATGTATTAACAATATGAATGCAGGTCTATTCTTTATAAAACTTATTGTTTAAAATGAACAATTTAATATCACTAAATGATAAGAGTGCATTGGTATACATAAATACCTAATATATTGGAGTATTTTTTAACCAATTTTAATTAATTATGAAGTGACTTAAAATTTAGATAAATTTAAGTGTAAATGAAATGAATTAAAATTTAGATAAATTTAAGTGTATTGAAAAGAGTTTAAAAATACATAAGAGTGTAGACTTTTCAAAAGTGACATTTAATCAACTTTATAATTATTATTAACTATTTATTTATAGACTGAAATCATTAACTTAACAACCTCCTTATGATTATTTTGTTTTAAATTGAAATGTATTAAAAATATAAATGCAACTCCATTATCAAAATGTATTGAAAATATAAATGCAGCTACATTAATGAACAATTTAATGAAGTAAATGTTAAGAGTGCATTGGTACACATAAATGAGTTCCATATTAGAGCATTCTCTTAACTAATTATGGAGCTAGTTAAAAATGAGATAAATTTAAGTGCAATTGAAAGAATTTAAAAACATAGACTTTTCAAGTGTGACAATACATTAAATCAACTTTATGGTTATTATTAAAAACCTTTTTATAGATTATGAAATAATTAACTTTTGAGCTTAAGAATCTCTTCATAGTGATTCATGAGTTTTATATGGGAGCATTCCTTTAACTAATTATGGAGTGGGTTAAAAACTAGATGAATTTAATTGTAATGAAAATAATTTAAGAGCATTATCTTTTGAGCAATGCATTAAATCAATTTTATGGTTATTATTAACTATTTATTTATTTATAGATTGTTGGATAATTAATTGTTGAGCTGAAAAAATTACAGCTTAAAATAACAATCTAATGCATTAAATATTAAGAGTGCAATGGTACACATAAATGAGTTCTATATTAGACTATTCCCTTAACTAAGGAGTGAGCTAAAATTAGATAATTTTTTGTGAGTATTTTTTTAGAAGTTCAAGTTTTGTTTTTATTTTTTATTTTTTAAAATTTTATGATTTACTTTTTTTAATGTGACAACTAGCTACTACTCAATGTTTAGGCCAGATGAATTAAAATTTAGATAAATTTAAGTGTAATGAAAATAATTTAAAAATATATAAGAATATAGACTTTTCAAAAGTTACATTAAATCAACTTTACAATTATTATTAACTATTTATTTATAGACTGAAATCATTAACTTAACAATCTTCTTAGGATTATCTTGTATTAAATCAAAATATATTAAAAATATAAATGCAACTCCATTATCAAGATGTATTGAAAATATAAATGCAACTTCTTAATGAATTAAATGTTAAGAGTGCATTGGTACACATAAATGAGTTCCATATTGGAGCATTCTCTTAACTAATAATGGAAGGAGTTAAAAATGAGATAAATTTAACTGCAATTGAAAGAATTTAAGAACATAGACTTTTCAACTGTGACAATACATTAAATCAACTTTATGGTTATTATTTATTTATTTATACATTATGAGAAGATTAACTCTTGAGCTTAAGAACTTCTTCATGGTGATCCCTAAGTTTCATATAGGAGCATTCCCTTAACTAATTATGGAGTGATTTAAAAATTAGATGAATTTAATTATAATAGAAATAATTTATGGAGTGAGTTAAAAATTAGATGAATTTAATTATAATAGAAATAATTTAAGAGTATAAAATTTTTAACAGTAGCAATGCATTAAATCAACTTTATGGTTATCATTAACTATTTATTTATTTATAGACTTAAAACATTAATTGTTGAGCTTAACAACTTCTTCATGCTCATCACTGCCTCTAGATTGAAATATATTGTCCATTTCTCAAAAAAATCTGGTTGCTTAAAATAACAATCTAATGTATTAAATGTTAAGAGTGCAATGGTACACATAAATGAGTTCCATATTAGAGTATTATGGAGTAATTTTAAATTAGATAAATTTAAACTTTTTTTGTTAGTATTTTTTGAGAAGGTAAGTTTTGTTTTTATTTTTTATTTTTTGAAATTTAATGATTTAATTTTTTTTATTAAATGAATTAAATTCTTTAAACTAAGGTCAAAATTATTATGAAACTACAATTTTTGGTGAAATTTCTATTATATTTTGAGAATATTTTTAAGGAAAAATGATTGAGATTGTCCACTTATTAACTCACTTTGTTTATTAATACTTTGCTTTTGTAGTATATATTATATATTGTATTTAATTCGTATTTATATATTATATTTGTATAAAAGTGTATATTGCATTTAATTCAACACATAGTTGAGAATGCATAATGCTTTCATTCATTTTCACAATGTATTATTTGTATATTATATACAGTAGTGTTTCTCCTTTTAGGAAATGAAAAGAATTAGAGTGAGCTAATTTTGTACAAAAGGGACCCTTTGTATGGGCACAAATTTGATAAGAATCCGATAAAAATTTCAAGTATAAGAAAAGTTCTACGATGATCAAAGATCCATGTGTGGTGGAACAATGCTCTTAAGGGTTTTTCCCAATTCTGAATCCACTTGGATTGTTAAAAAATTGATCAATGTCTCAGAATGATGGGAGCTCTAATTCTCTATATCAATAGATTCCAAGATTTGAAGAGAAGTTAGCTACAAGATTAGATGGCTCTAAAAGAATCTACTAAACAAAAATATATTCATGGTCAAAATGCATTCTATATTAGCAACATTGGTGTAAATACTTGCAAAGTCTGTGTACATAAATGAGCTCCATATTGGAGTATTCATTCACACAATTAATAACCTTCTAGAACGGTTGTAATGCTACATTGATTTCAATGTATTCAAGTGTAAATGACATTTAATCTATATTTTTACCATTCCTTTTCACATTGTCCCATTTGAAAAAATAGTGTTTGGACCTTTTTGGGAATGAAAAGAATCTAAGCCAAGAGACTATCAAAGGTTGAAATGAATTCTATGTTATGCATGCTCACTTCATGCTCATGGGTCATTTGAACTAGGGTTTCCAAAGGACATGGGAAGAAGGAAACAAAGAATCCATGGAAACAACATAAAGGGGCACCTTTAACTAGCTTTCATCCATGAGCACATTTCCACCTACAAATCTATTGGCCATTTTAGTAGAGGTTCCCTTATTCAACAAACCAATGCTCTAATACAAAGAAACAAATCTATATATTCAATAAGATAGTTTTATAAAGCAGGGGGGAAATAAGTCAATGTAGCAATGGAAGTTCATGAAGAGATTGGATGAATTCCATATAGTGCAGTTAAATCATTCCCTTACGAGGAAAAGCACTCCCTCCTTTCATAAACAAGCACTTGTAAGACATTTCATACAACCCTGGTATTGACCCAAAAAAAATGGAGTGTTGGATTTCACTAAGAAAAAAACCCTCATCAAAGGTATGATTCAAATGCACTTTTGTAATTTAGGGGATAATTTTATTTCCTTTTTGAAGAAAAGGAAAATAGAGACCTCATCTTCCTAGGTAGAACCTAATTCATGGAGTCACGAGGAATGTACCTCAATAAGTAGTCCTTTGAATTTCACCCAAAATCATATACCCCCCACTCTTGTCTAGTCTAGGTGTGCCTCCATTGTTGGGTATGTATTATATTATTTGCATGTGTGTGTGTGGGCGCGTTAGATTCGACAAATGTGTTTGACAATCCCTCTAGTAGTGTTCCTTGTGTCGTGTGCACCAGGCGCTTCCTAGGGGGGTCACAGAGGGGTGTCAGGTATGACCCCCATTGGTTGTGCGTAGCGTTCGGGGCAACACCCTGAATATTTTTTTTTGGGGGTGTTTTTGCTATTTTAGTGGATTTTGATATTTTTAGTGGTTTTCTAAATTAATCCTGCATTAAGTGATTAGGGTTTTGGTATCTACGGAATACCTAAAAAATTTGCATATATATTGTATGGTGAATGGTGAAATTAATACAATGAAGTGTTGAAAGGTTTTCTTTGGGCTAAGGGTTTCCAGTATAAATCTGTGTACTATGTGTATGAGTCATTGATTAATTTCTATTTTTCTTAAGAATCTATATTTATTGCTTTACTTCACATGTTTAAAACTTACATCCATCACCTCCCCTTGATACTTTGGGATGAAAAATTCCTTTTGAATATAATTAGAAAACTTAGATGCTTCATCAACAAATCCTTTCCTAAAAAGGGCCTCCATTCTTGTGCCAAAATCTATGTCAAATTGGATCTTGAGTGCAAGCTTCTAGAAGCAAAGAGACTGAAGGTTAGTGATTGGAGTCACATCAAAACTTGGGATCATGAACAACTATTCTTTAAATGTATTGGATGTTATGATTATGGGAAATTTTCCCATGAATTCCCAAAGAATCCAAAAAGGGAAGCCATGCAAGATCCATCGTCTCCTTAAATCCCAACTCCATACTATATAAACTATCGTCCCTTGCTTCTCTTCCTATCAATGCCCTTCTTTCCCCTACAAAACAAACTATTTGCAACGCTTATATTTTTAGTTGTCTATTAGGGGGAATATGCCACTTCTCGCTACTTATCCTTCTTTTATTCAAGAACCAATTCATGCTTCGTCCCCACTTCCCTGCTCTCTTCCCATACCGCCACCATCCTCTTGGATTTAAAGTAGGTTCTCAACCCTCCTTCAATTAGTCTCCCCTCTTACCTTATTCTATAGAGTGGATCCCTTCCAACCAATTTCCTTGGTATCCCATCCTAATCACCTTATCATACACTCTCTCACTCACTCTCCCCAGACCTCAAATTTGGGATCCATTATGGAATAGATAAGGAATCTAACATCAATGAAAAGATAAAAAATAATGCATGAAGTTTGCAAAGAAAATTGAAGGGGGCAAAGTTAATATATGTAAATCTCTTGGGATTCAATGTATTGTACCCAATACCCTCATTGAAGTTTGAGGAAATGGGGTACTTATTGAAACCACCAATTTCACTCCAAATTTGTTTCTATGATACCTTCATCATTGTCCTACTGTTAATTAATTAACACATGCATGCATGCCAATGAAAACTTATATGCAAGAATGATTAATAATTCAATCAACAATGGAACCATAAATTATAATTGCAGGGTTACAGATGAAAACAAGACTGGACAAACCAAAAATTAATAAAATCAATAATATGAATGACATTAATTCAACACAATTCATAGGTACATTCATGAACACTTATCTATCTAGAAATTTCCCACCAACTAACTACAGAACAAGGAAATTCCACCCAATTATAGGCTCCATGTTGAATTGATTCTCTCTGCAATAGAAGACACCCCCAAGTTGAGGATAYGAATCCACAAGAGTSAAATATTCMTATGTTTTCTTCTAACTATCTTCTCACAACCCAATTCTCAGGTTCATATTTAATCACCACTCCTATAGTAGTCCCAATCGACAACCCTCTTTCCTCATTAGCATGCAAAAACCAATGAATGGGATCCCCTTATCTACTTAGAAATCCCTCAGGATATCCCACTTCCTTCCATGGATTTAGCAAGGGCTAGACATGAAATCTCATTATTGGGATTCCATGGATTATCAGTTGTGGCAAATTCCTCAATGCCATTGATTATCATTCCATATAGTCACAACTCTATCAAAATTCATGGTTGCATCTTTCCATAACCCATTTATACTATTCCCATGTTAATTATATATACGTGAGTAACTTAATCTAATTTCCCCTATGGGATGAAAATTTGAGCTCTCCCAAATTTAATAACTTAAATTTCACGATCGAATAATGACTCAAATAGAATGGAGATTTGAATAGGAAAGGTATTTTTAACAGATTGGTCACTCCAAACACTTGATAATTCAATCTCTCTATTTATTCGAGTGACACCCAAAAGCATTCAAACTCTCTCTTCCTAAATGGCTGAAAAAGGCATAGGTAAAATTTCATGTAAGTGTAGGGAGACCATGTGTCTTCATGGAAAGTACATGTTTTCCTCTCTTGTCACTAATCCCAATGATTAAGGAATACTGATTTAGTAAGGTTAAGGACTTATGCTTATCAATAAAATAATAGTATATATTTGTATCCCCTCTAATCCCCTTAATTCCCCTTTCTTTCCCCTCTTGTGGATTCATAACATCCCATTCTTTTGTCCTTTTCTTATATAGCATGTAAAGAATTTTTTTATTATCATTCAATGTACAATATTGCATATTACATAATTCATATTTTATCCATTCATCACATACATATACAATATAGATTTATCAATCAAGACCGGGGTATTACATTCCTCTCCCAATATATTTTTCACCATCGTTAGAGCACATGACCATTATATAGAATAATGTTTACATCAAAATGTCAAAAAATTGAAAATATGACTTTGACATTGCATCCTCCAACATAAACATCCTTCGTCAAGGATGCAGTGGGTCCATTAGACATTTACCTACCCTTTGACTATGTTCTTGAGCATATTGACCTTCCTATCTGATATACACACTAGTTGTACCTGGAAGTCTCCTTCTAGTTTCACTTGAATCAAATCCCAATAGATAACATGGTTAGGACCATGCACATACTTTTTCAACAATGACACATGAAAAACATTATGAAACTTTATGGTAGAAGGAAATGCAAACATGTACACAATAGGTCCTCTCCTTTCCAAGATCTCAAAAGGACCACAATATCTAGTTACCAATTTAGTGCAACTACCTAACTTCAATGAACTTTTCTTTGATTTCACTTTCATAACCACATGCTCCCCAAATTTAAATTTCGGCCTTGGTCTTTTTCCTTTATGTGCATAATAGTTTTTCCTATCTTGTGTTGCCTTTAAATTCTACTTGATATTGACCAATTTCTCTTCCTTTCCTCTGAGAAATTCTATCCCAAGTACTACTCTGTATAATTAAACTTTCTTCCATACAATGCCTCAAATGGATTCATGTTTAGTGAATCTTGATATCCATTATTGTAGTAAAATTATACTAAATGCAAGTAATCCTTCCACTTGGAAAACTTATCCATTACATGCATTATTAACATTTCTTCAATCACTTGATTCAGTCCCTCTATTTCCCCATCTATTTGTGGATCATGGGTTGTACTAAATTTTATATTTGTACCAACACCCTTGAATAATATTTTCTAAAAGTTTGAGGTAAACTTTGAATCTCTATTGGAAATAATTGTTTTAGGTTTCCCATGCAACCTAGAAATCAATTTCAAGTAAATATCTTATATATTAGATGCCTTATGAGACAACATAATTGGAAAAAAAAGAGCATCTTTGGTTAATTTTTCCACCAATACCATTATGGAATCATATTTCCTTGATTTCTTGGGAAACTTAGTGATAAAGTCAATAGTTGTCACTTTCCATTTCCGCTCTATAATTACTAATGGTTGTAGCAAACTTGTTGGATGTTTTTGCTCGAACTTTAAGCTTTGTACACCTGGCTATATAATCATCCACATCCTTCTTCATTCCTAGCCAAAAATATTGAATTCTTACTACTACAATTGTCTTCTAATAATTAGGATGTCCAGCATATGGAACATTATGCATTTTTTTTAATACAAGCTTCCTATTCATAAGAATTAGGGACATAAACTCTATTTTTATGCATAAGAATACCATTCTCTTCAAATCATAACCCTCATACTTCCATTGTACATTCTCTTATTGTAATTTTTCTTTTATCTAAAGATAATGCTCATCAAAGGTAACAACCTAAACAATTTTGTTCCTCAAATCAAATTTTCGCATATTAAGGGTTGCAACATGTATTGCATGCACTCTTCTGCTTAGTGCATCAACAACCTTCTCCTTCCTTAGAATACGTTTAATATATATTAAGGAACCAACCTCCCTAACCACTCATGTAGGTAGAATAATATGTTTTCTATGCAATAAAGGACAACATCAGTAAATAATACCTATATAATAATGTGAACAAGCCTAATGTAACAATACTTAATAGAAGCTTTCGCTTCTAAAAAGATCTTCGTCTAGAATGTTCTTTTTTAGAAGATAGAATTAGTATAAATAGAAGTATAAGTCATAGTAAAGTATTGTCTCGAGAATTATTGTAGTATATTTCTACTTTGTTGGAGGTTTCCCCCTCGAAGAGGCAAGTGAACTTGGATTTCTATCAATAAAGGTATCATTGTTGATGTTATTATTCTCTATATTTTGTTCTTCCACTCGTATTTGTCATAATATTTTATATTTTTCTTTATACATACATATGGTACCCTTTATCCAGGTGGATATCGGTGGCCACCCACCTATTCCAATTGGCTTATCTTGGTAGTTTTTTCCTAGTTTTCGGGTCCTGAACTTATACGGTCGTTTTGAGGCCATAATCAACATTTTTAGCTCTTGCCACAATAAAACTATAGACGAAGTCATATTTTTATGGAATCATGTGTATTCCTCATATATACCTTTCTAATGGGCTATCATGCGCCTAAAACGAATATTGCATGCAAAAGTTATGACCTCGGGAAGTTGATGTACCGACTTACCCCAATGAGGCCCACATGACTTTTGGAGCTTCATCTCCTAGGGTTAGGTTTTCGAATGTCTATGGTTTTGGAATTAGTGTTTATTGTAAAAATTCTTTCAGAGCCTCATTCTACTCATGTTCTTGCTAATGAGCATAGCCGTCACATCTCTTCTCATAGATAAGCTACCACCATTCTAGAAATCTTGTTTTCAATATGCATTTTACAGTTTCAACATATTTATTTATTCAATAGAAGACAATGCTACTGTATATTTGTTATTGTTCATTGTGTATCTATGTTAATAATAATAATAATCTGTGCTCATTTCATTCTTCTCATAAAATTCAGGTTAGTGGTTCATTCCGTTGTGGAGCATAGGGGGTAGTGAACTGTATTTTGATTCCATGTTTAGCACAAAAGTTATTGAATTATTTTGAATATAATTCATTTTCATTGTCAAACTTGAGAGTGGTAATGGGACACCGTGACTCGTTTTCTACTAATTCTTTAAACTTTTGAAATTCATTAAACACTTCATATTTCAATTTCAAAAAGTACACACACATTTTCCTACTATAGTGACCAACAAACAGAAGAAAATAATTGGCACCAATGATTGATGGCATGTTCATTGATCCAAAAATGCATGCATGAACTAGCTTAAGCAATTTCTATGCTCTCTAAGATTATCCTTCCCTAAATGGTACTTTATGTTTATTCCCTACCTGAAAATATTCACATACACTGATCCAGGTGGATATCGGTGGCCACCCACCTTTTCCAACTAGCTCAAAATAGTTTTCTGACAATTTTGGCAATTTACTATTTTTAGCAGTTTTAACATCCGGGGCCATTTTGAGGGCCTAAATGAAGGTTTTTTGGGATCAATATTCTCGTTGATATCTAAAAAAATGATTGAGCCCCCAAAATGAATCTCCTCAACAATACTTTTCCAACGAGCTATCATACGCCTAAAACGAAGATCATATGCAAAAGTTACGACCCCTTGAAGTTGATGTACTAACTTACCTAGATGGGACCCACATGACTTTTAGCGCCTCATCTCCTAGGGTTGGGTTTTTGGATGTATAGGGTTTTGGGCATTCATGTTTATTGTAAAACTGCATTCAGAGCCTCATTGTAATGATCTTCTTGCGAATGAGCGTAGTCGTCACATCTCTTCTCAGAGATAAGCTGCCACCATTCCAACAAGCTTGTTTCTATTGGATTTTACAGTTTCAACTTATTTACTTATTGAATAGAAAATCAGTTTTACTATATCTCTGTTATTTTTTGTTAAGCACCTGTTAATAATCTATAGTCATTTTGTTCTTCTCATAAAATCCGGATCAATTTTATCACAACGGTGTACTCCTTGTCATCTTAATGCATGTTCCCAACGAGGTCGAAGTACAAAGAGTTGGTCTCGAGCTTGTTTCTCTTGAGGAAAAAATCTCTCACACGCCCAAGCGACCTCTCATGGCAGGATAAAAGAAATATTATAGGACAAGAGATCCCTTCAACTATTTATTGAGGAATCCCTCATGCAAAAAATGAACGAGATGATGGATAGTTTTGCGCAAATCCTTCGGCGGCTACCAACAGGTGACTCATATTCTTCGATCGGAGGTGCCACCCTCTTCAAGGTACAAATAAACTTCGATATTCCTATATTTGGAGGTCAGATAGACCCAGATGTTGTAAACAAGTAGTTGAATCTACTAGAAGGGTATTTTTTTGTCCATAACTTTTTGAATAGAGAAAAGATTACTTTTGCTCTCCTCAAAGTCGTTCCCCATGTCAAAGATTGGTCGAAAACTTTCTATGAGAAAAAGGAAACAAAGGAACCCTCATTATTTACAGTCATGACCACTTGGAAATCCTTCAAGGATGTTATTAAGGAACAATACTACCCTGTCAGAAGTTATGATGAATTGTATACCAAATGGAGCACACTGCGGCAAGAAAAAGACCAAGCAGTGCCATATTTCACAAATATATTTCATACCTTGCACACCAAGATGGTTATCAAAGATTCAGAGTGACATCTGGTGCTCAAGTATCATGGCGCTCTACATAGATACATCCAGACTGAAATGGAATTTTTGGACATATCATCCTTGGGTACGACCTACCGATATGTCATCAAAATTGAGCAGAAGCTCAAATAAAAGACGCAGCAATTTGGGCCTGGGAACTCCTCACAACAAAATCCAAGAGAGGGTGGCCCCAACCCATGGAACAAAGGAGAGAGAAAATATGGAAAGTATCAAGACAACCAGTCCAAAACGTAATCAAAGAAGGACATGAGAAAGACAAAGAAAGATATTGGGAAGTGGTGTGACTTCCATAAGAGCCCTTGGCATAACCTTGCTGACTGTCACTCAAAGCAGTCGATGGTCACCGAAGTGAAAGCCTCTGAATTAGATGCGGGTTCAGACTCTGAGCCAGAATGAGAAAGGGGAAGACAGATCATTGACGTGGAACCCAGTTCCATCGTTTCTACCACCAAGCTCCAACCTGGTGAACCAAACGATCCAGAACAAGGAGAATACCTCTTCCATTCATAGATGTGGGTAAAAGGCACCCCACTACACTTCATCATGGATAGAGGTAGATAGAAGAACCTCATCTCAGTAAAGGTCGTCAAGCGGTTGGCCCTGCCGACAACATCGCACCCACAACCCTACACTATTGGATGGCTCTGCCAAGGAAGTGATCTCTGTGACAGCCAACAGTGTCAACTGTTATACATCATCAATCCCTTCAAAGACGAGGTATTGTGTGATCTTTCTCCTCTCGAAGTTTGTGATGTTCTTTTGGGCCAACCTTATTTATGGAAACGTCACGATGTATATGAGTCTAGGCCTCGTAGTGTTATTATTACTTTGAATAGGAAATTGTACAGGATACTCGAGGTAGTTCCACCTAGTGTTATTTCCTTGATCTCTGCTAAGAAATGCAGGAAGGTCATCTCTCAGATGGGGAAGTTTGTCTTCTTCGTGATTGGCTCTTAGAATAAGCGAAAGATCAGAGCCACATCTTGGGTCTCTGTGGCCGACCTCTCCACATAGCAGAAGCAAGTAGATAAGGTCATGGAAGAATACTCAGATATTGTCTCCTCACCTACCGGGGTACCTCTGCACTGCCAGGTCAAGCACCCCATCGATCTGACCCCCGATGCACCACTGCCCAATGGGCCAGTCTATCATCGCTCTCTGGTAGAGGATGAGGAGATCAAGCGACAGATTCAAGAACTGCTAAACAAGGGGCACATCCGGCCCAACTCATCACCTTACGGGAGCCCAATCGTGCTG
Organism: Picea engelmannii; assembly: GCA_009831015.1. Taxonomy (NCBI): domain Eukaryota; kingdom Viridiplantae; phylum Streptophyta; class Pinopsida; order Pinales; family Pinaceae; genus Picea; species Picea engelmannii. Next base: position 1,546,716 of record ML777246.1, on the reverse strand, counting down.
GTACAGAAGAAAGATGGAACCTGTCGAGTCTGCATTGATTACCGGTCTCTGAATAAAATCACAGTCAGAAATCGGTACCCGATTCCCCGAATCTACAACCTCCTTGATCAACTCACGGGGGGGATATACTTCAGTAAGATTGATCTAATGTCTGGCTACTACCAGGTCTCGATAGAACAAATAGATGTATAGAGAACCACCTTCAAGTCAAAGGAAGGCCTTTTTGAATGGTTGGTCATGCCCTTTGGTTTGACAAATGCTCTAGCCACTTTCATGAGGATGATGGACGATATCCTACGACCATTCACCAATACTTTTGTAGTGGTGTATCTAGATGACATTCTCATTTACAACAAGACTTGGGATGAACACTTGCAACATATTCAATAGGTTCTCCACACCCTGCGACAGCACAAGCTATATGCCAACTTGGAAAAATGCTCCATCGACATGGACAGGGTCCATTACCTAGGCTAAATAATTGTTCAGCATGACGTACATCTGGATCCAGCGAAGATCCAAGTCATCCGAGAGTGGCTAGCCCAAACCACACTCACTGAGCTTCGGAGCTTCTTGGGGCTTGCCAATTTCTACCGCAGGTTCATGTTGGGATTCTTCCATATTGCATGGGCCCTCACCCAAATAACTAGGGGTAATGGTAAGGAGAAATTTGCATGGGGCATGTCCCAACAACAAGCGTTCAACAATTTGAAGCAACACTTGTGCTCAACTCCAGTACTTTCACTATCATACCTGCAACAGCCCTTTGAGATCGATATAGATGCTTCAGACTATGCGGTGGGCATCGTTCTCACTCAACACGACCACCCCGTGGCCTATCATAGTGATACACTATGAGATGTTGTCTGTAAGTACCCTACTTATGACAAATAAATGCACTCCATTGTGCAAGCCTCCCGCCAGTGGAGACATTACATTCTTGGGAAGGAGACATTCATCCACACTGATCATAAGCCACTGCAGTTCATGTAGACACAAGAAAAATTGCAGAATGATCGCCATCAAAAGTGGTCCACATACTTGCAACAATTCCACCTCAACATCAAGTATAAAAAATGAAGCACCAATCGCGTCATTGATTGCCTCAGCAGACTGCCAGTTGCAACACTCACCACAGTTCTAGGCTCCTGCGGCCATGAGACCTTTGGATGGCTCCAACTCTATGAGACAGACCAGAATTCGCCACCACCTACCAAATGTTGGGTGCAAATGCGGTTGTCGATAATTTCCATCTTCAAGATGGGTTGTTGTGTCATCTGGGCCATATCTGTGTTCCATCAAGTGAGCGAGTGAAGCTAATCTAGGAAGCCCACTACAGTCGGGTGGCAGGACACTTCGGCATAAAAAAGACAGTGGAAATGCTACAGAAACATTTCTGCTAGCCGAAACTTCGACAGGAGGTTAACAAGTATATCAGGTCCTGCACTGCCTGTACTATTGCCAAACCAACCACTAAGAAACACGGCCTTTACACCCCTCTTCCTATTCCTGACAGGCCATGGGAATCCATCTCAATGGAATACATGTGGGGTCTCCCGCCCACCAAGCATGGAAATGATTGTGTTTTGTGGTTGTTGATCGTTTTTCTAAGATGGTGATTTTGGTTGCTTGCAAGAAGAATATTACAACAGAGGCCATTGCCAAGCTCTTCTTTGAACGAGTCTCGGTACATTTTGGAATCCCACAAACCAACATTCTAGCCAAGCCTCTCGTCATTGTTGGACACCAAGCTCACCAAATCCACGGTTTTGCACCCCGAGACACATGGCCAAACCGAGGTCGTATATCGAATGATTGTGCATATCCTTCACATGTATAATTCAAAGAACCCTCCGACATGAGATGAGAGTCTTCCCTTTGTCCAACATAGCTACAACTGATCCCTGCATAGCTCAACCAACCACAACCCCTTTCAGGTGGGGTTGGGATTTCAACCATTGGGTCCCATAGATGTTTCACTTCCCCTTACGGTCACCTCGACCGACTCATCTCTTGCTCCAACTGACGCTGACAAAGCCACCTGGTTCATTGAGCGGATCCAACACATCCGTCAACAGGTTCAAGATATCTTACAGAAGTCCAATGACAAGTATAAGCAACGCCATGATCAACATCGGGTGCCACATAAGTTTCAATGGCTTATTTCCTTATTGAATAAAAAACCAGTTAGTCATTTCGTTCTGCTCATAAAATCCAGATCATACACCTTGCATCTGCTGCTACTAGATGCTAGGAAGTCCATCTACCAAATTATATCAAGATAACTCAGAAAAGCAAGTAAAGATAAGATGCCCATACCATTAATACCAAAGTGTACTAATGTCTAGAATGCACCCTTACCCTTATGTGTCAATGCATGTGTTTGCTATCCAATGTGAAACAATTTGAACAATCCATGATGACACACCAAGAGCAGCAATAGTCTTCTTGGTCTCTTTTTCAATTATGTAGCATTTGTGAATTTAACAACCACAATATTTTAACACACCACAATACCTCACTTTGCAAACCTTTGGGAATTTTATTTTTACACACCACAATAACTCACGTTGCAAACCTTTGGGAATTTTATTATACACGGAAGACTTGATAGCCGAAAGTCAACATATGTTTACGGCCACACGATTACAATAAAGATCTATAGACAAATAAGCCGACCTGTGCATCATATGGTAGAGTAGACATGTATAAATAAACCAGCGTTGAAACCTATGTATAAATAGACATGTATATAGGTTGAAAACCAGCGTTTCAAAGTTTGACGTGTTGGTTAGGTTTAGGGTTATATTTCACGGATACTCTGCGTCTTGAGAAGTTTCATTGGCGAGCATTTTGTAAGTCGAGAAAGACGAAGAAACAATGATCAATCAGGTGTTTCAATTCGGAGACCAGAAAACAGCTGACGTAAAATTGCAATTACAGGTGATAGGTCAGGATGGAGCACGGAATGAAGGATCTCCTCTTTATCTTCATTCCCACATTTTGAAAAACTCCGAGTTTTGTGAACAAAAGCTTTCTGATCGGTGTTCTCCCGATGAGCGGCCTCTTGAAATGCATTTAACCATGTCTCAGAACGCGGAGATTTATGTTAAATATTTCCAACTCATGTATTCTTGCCAGGCGGACAAGCGCTTTTGTTTCTCCGATGTGGATGAAGCCTTGGCTCTTCTACCCGTTGCTTCTGAAATGCTGTTTCAGAAGGGTATCGAGGAATGTATGCAATATTTAGACGCTGTTCGTTGGAGTCCAGAACAAGAATCTAAACTTCGATACATGCTATCATCTTTACAGATAAATATTTTGCCGGATTTAGCTGCCAGACTTGGTATGAGTCACGGAGACAATTCGGATTGCAAACATTTAGATATACTGAAACAGTCTTTACAAGAAATGTTGTCAGCGTTTTCCAATCGATGGAAGTATTATCTACCTCGTGGGAAAGTGGAGGAATATATTGTAAGCTACTTTGAGGCAGCAAATGCATCCTCAGATTTGGTTGCTGCAGATACATGCAGGTCTGCAATCTTGGAAGAATTTGCGGCCATTGTACAACGTATTAAAACCAATGAATTCAGCGTCATCAAGGAAGAAAATTATAACAGTGAGGTTGCCTGGTCTGTTCTACTGTGGCTGATTGAGGTGATTCAACGTTGTGACGGAAAACTGTTCGAGATGGTTTTTAAAATGTTTTGTGAAGATGGGCGCCTTCGTCAAGCTGTAAGATTCACTGACGTGAGTAGGAAAGTGAAAATACAAATTTTAATTGATCAGTTTCTGAAAGCTTTAGGGTGTGGGAAGATAATTACTACTGCATCACTTCGAGTTTCATTTTTAGAGAGATGGGCTGATACGATGGTATTCAACATGACTTTCCTGAGCCATGGTTTGAAGGAGAGATTGGAGGTATTGCAGAGGGGAATGATTGATGTAGCTGAAACCATACCTTTGGTTAATCAGAGACGCATTTACATTATTTGGAAAAAAGTTTTTGCAGCATACTCAATTAACCCTAGTATCTTGTTGAAGTGGTGGGCTGAGAAACTGCAGGATGCCATCATCTCAGGAAAAATGAACAACAAAAAGGAATGTAGTTTCGGATGATAAGTATGTGAATGCATTCATTCACGTTTATAATGTAGATCTGAACCAATTTCGTATTTAGCTACTTTTGTTTGATCTGAAAATATAGTTATGGGATTTTATCATACAGATTAAGTTCGTGCATCTCAATTTCATATATTGTCAGCTATCTGGTAGCTTATTTTTGACGTCTTTCTTTTTTGTCAAAGATTGTTAGGAGAATTCACACAAGGTTTATGTGAATCATCGACACTAAATTTCCTTTCTTAGGGTTGGTAGAACGGACACAAATATTTTCTCAAATGTAGAATAATAGGTTGGCACTCAAAAGCATCTTTGAGGTTGAGAAAGGTTTTGGTTCCTTCATATGAATAAGATGTCACCAACTTTAGAGTCACATCTTAGAAACTTTTGTCTAAAATGTTTTGCTAAATTAGATGCCAACATAAAAATGGAATTGAGTAGGTTCAATGTCCACTTAATGCACTATACTCTTGACTAGAATAAACTTGTGTGATGTTGAAAGGAGGTCTAGAAACCCTTCATCCCTAACTTTCTTCGTGTTGAATAAAGGACGAAGATTTCCTATGTTAATGTTATGTTTGAAAGTGTTACTTTAAGTATTGTTATGTTGAATAAAAGAGGAAGGTTGAGGTGAAATAGTTCAATGCAAACTTTTTCTAGGACGACATTGTTGAGAGTTTGATGGGTGTGTACTTGACTAAGTGTTTGAGTATACATGGACAATGATTATGTAAGTTCATGTAAGTAATAATATGCATGATGTAACTATTTAACCATAATATTAGTAGGAGACAAGACTCATTTTTGGTTACTTCCCTTTACATAGATATCTTATAAATATCCTTGTATGTTGATATTTTTATGATGTTATAGATCAAACCTCATAATCACATGGAATAAGACACAAAATGAGAGGATATTTCATTGTCCCGATTTGTATAAGTACCATTCAATGTTGGTACTTATATGATGTTATGGATCAAACCTCATAATGAAAGTGGAATAAGACACAAAAGGACAATAGATTTCACTATCATATAAGCAATTTCAAGTTGCCACAAGATATACGCCGAAAGGTGTATACCTATTGACAATGAGCACATTTAATAGGTTTTTAGTGTTTAATCAGTTTTGTATGGACAAGATTAAATATTGATGGAATATTGCTAGTCATCCCAATAAATCAATGGTTGTGATTTCAACCACTAACTTCCTCACTATTATAAAGACATCAGTTTAGAGGGTTATTTTTTTGCTTTTACTTAATCATATTCAAAATTTACTATGGTGGCTAGCTGATTGACATGTCTGAGTGATTAACATTCAATTACTCATGTTTATTGTGATTTGTCTTTTTTACTGCATTTATGTTGTTTTGTTTAGGTTTTTTTTACTAGATACCTTTCAACTTCCCTTAACAGATGTCATCTAATGCCTCGTTTGCTTCATCTACTCACAACTATTCACACCTTACAGTTCCTTTTATTGTATAGTGATCTTTGAAAGAATTTATTTAACCTATTTCTGATCATGTAATCGACTTCGGATGCATCTTTCTAAACCCAACGAGCGTATATCAATTCCATTCGGTGGCCAATGTACGCTTGACCAATTAATATCATTTGGAGCCAATTAATATCATTCGGAGGTGGAATTATATAGATCTGCGGTCGACACACACAAATATAGTTCTAGAGGAGCTTTCCATGTTGTGGAGGAGCTGAAGGTTTCTTATGTGTTGTTGTGGAGGAGACGAAGGTTTGTAGAGTAGTTGATATGGCGCCTATCGGCGTATATCAACCACATTATCAAAGTAGTTGTGATAAATATATCCAATTGTTGTTTCACAAACACATAATGGCAAAACATGTCCTCTGAAGAGGAAAACATTAAAGATACTTACATTGCTACCAATTAACCATTATATTAGCAAGAAATACCACTCCCTTATAATTTCACATTATCATAAAATCATGATAATATGGTTGCTTGTATAATGTTATGTACTATCCATAAAAAATATTACTTAATTTTTACAAGGTAGTCCTACCTCTCAACTTTTTGAGTGCATTAAAATAACAAAATTATATAAATAAAACAATTTTTAAAATGTGGTTTTACGGATGTTTACATGGATGAATGAGAGAAATTTATTTACGAGCATCTTTTATGCTTTTCCATAAGTTTTATTTTCTAAATTTTAGTTTCAAATTTAATATATTCACGCAATTCGATGCTTATGAATAACCCAAATTCATGTAAGGGGTAATTCATAGTGACCATATGTGTTTATGGCATTTTTTTTTTGATAATTTATAATCCAAATTGTTGTGTTGCCTCGAGCATACATTGAATGTAAAAGTAATTAACTAAAGCCTCACAAAGATAAATTTGAAACATCTTTTTTGAAGAACATATTTTTTATATTTGCATGATTGTTTCGTTATGATACTTAATCCACTTGCTTGATATCCAAGAATGTTGGTCATATGTGTCATTGTGATCGTTTGGATGTGAAGTAGTGTGAGAATAAGACTAATTAATACTTCATCCAAAGGATAGATGTACTAAGGTAGAAGACCGGGTTTTGATTCACTCACATCATTTGAGGTTGAGGAAGGTTTTGGTTCTTTCAATGGAATCAAATGTCATTAACTATAGAGTCTAGGTTGTGTTGAATTTTCAATTTTTTTTTTCTAAATTTTTTAAATCTTTGTCCATGTTTGGGATGTTTTATTAGAATGGATGTCAACTTGAATATGGCATGGAGTCACTTGGATGACAACTTATTGTGGGGAAAAGTTGCACTATACTTTCAACTAGAATCGACTTGTGTCATATTGAAATGAGGCACTAGAAATCCTCCATCACCAATTTCATTCATGTTGAACAATGAGGAAGGTTTCCTATGTTTGAAGGTGGCATTTTAGGTGAAATAGTTCAATGGAAACCTTTCCTAGGATGTTGTTGCTGAAATTTTTATAAGTGTGTACTTGGACAAGTGTTTGAAGATACATGAACAATGATCATTTAAGGTCATTTAAGAAACCATATTCTTCCTACAACCATTCAACCATAATATTAGTAGGAGACACCACTCCCTTTTGGTTTCCTCCATTTACATAACTATCATGGTATATTGGTACTTAATCACTAGTACATATGGGCCCAAAATGTGATGAAATATTTCCACGTTTTCATAATTCGTGGAAAAATGAATTAAATTTTGGTTTTCTTTTATTTTAGTTTTGGTTTTGGTTTTGGCCTGACGTTCGTCACTATAGCAACAGTTTCTGAAAACCTTCTATATATCCATGATTTTTCATCGCTATATCAACACTTGTGCCACATGTGCGAAACACACGTGCAATGCTATAAGTATTGATTTTTTTCGGGGTCAACTCATTTATTTTCGTTTCTTTATCGATGAGAATGGAACTATAAATACATGTGCTTAACACAAATTTTGACAAATTTGCTATAGTTGCGACAATTTTACTGGTGATTGTTTGAGATCTGATTTTTTATTTCACGTATTGGTTTAACACATCCAATTCTCGATCTACATAGCTCGTATTTTAGACTTGCAAGGTTAGTATTTTAACAAAATATATTTTTTAAATATTTAATTGGTTCTTATAGGCAATTACCATGTCAAATTAATATACTATGAATGAAAATGCAAGGAGGATTTCTCAATTTAGAGTAGCATTGGAGGTGAAGGGCGATGGAAAATGTTATTTCCCTTGCATTGATTGTAGGGGATTGCAAACAAGAAGAATTTTAATAACAACAACTGAAAAAAATTGTAGGGAGAAGGGACACGCTGAAAGGGGTTATGAATATCATCGCTTGGTAACACATTATTCAATATATAATGTATTCTTTGTAATAGTGATCATGTCATGTATTTGTCAAATGTTTTATCATTTTGATATATGTTCTATACACACTAATTTTAATACATTGTTTGTAAATATAAAGACAATGCCCCCAAAATGTCAACCGCCAGAGAGTTCTTAATGATGATATGGATGAAGATAATGTTATTGATACAAATCACGAAGATGAGATACACAGATTGATCCAAGACACATTATCTCCAATGGATAAGGACAAATAGGATGATATTCACGATGTTCATCCTCTACTTGAGAAGTTACTAGATTTAATCCAGTAAGTGATTCAAGGGCATCACCATTAGTATTCAAAGAAGACATATGGAGGAAAACTCAACATCCTGTGCACATTTTTCAAATTGGTTCTGATCCCAAGGAGGGCGTTAGCTTAAATTTTTTTAAAGCATTGCAATTAAAGACCTTTTAATGTTTTGAGGTTGGAATCATTGTAAAAAAATCAAGGAGATTATATTTTATTTAATGAAAGATAGGATTGTACAGATACTGAGCATCATCTCATATCTGAGCATAATTGCCATTTATTGTAATAGGGATAAGTAGGAGAATGTCTTAATTGTGATAGGATATCATTTGAGTAGGTTGGAGGGAAGGCTCGAGAATCCCCTCATGTATAAATATATGTAATCTATGCCCAAATGAGGCTGTTGAATTTTATTGTTAAGGTTGTTGAATATTATTGTTAAGGTTGTTGAACTTTACTTGTTGTTGTTGAGAGTTGTGGAGAAGGAGCAGAGAGTTGTAAGTATTCATGTACATATTTTCTGAATGAATATAACCTAAGAGGTTTGATTCCAAATGTATGGTGTTGTTTGTCTCTGAGTTCATTGAGTACATGTTATGCTAAGTTTTGTTTTCTATGTTTTATGTGCCTGAGTGTGAATTTCATGATTAAGTGTGTGAACCTTTGATGTTCCATAAGTTTCAATTGTTTCTCTTCTAAAAATGTAGTATAAGGAGTGCACAATGTTGCACGGAGTGCGAAGGCAGAGTCATGTCAGAATCAGGAGCTCACATGAGATAGCGTGAAGCTCTACAGGGGAAAGTTCAAGGAGGGAACATATACTCAGCAGAGTATAGAAATCGAGAAGACCCGTGAAAGGTGTGCATTGGGCCAACACTTATTCAAAGTGTCAAGGAAGGCTCAAGGAAGACAAACACAAGGAGTGCGTAGGGATATTTTTTGAAAAAACTCTAAGTCTAAATCTTTTCAGAAGTTCATAGGATGCAAGGAGTGCACCAGAGGATTGAATCACTTCAAGCAATCAAGCTTAGGAGAAATAGTGGACACAGTTTCCTTGAAGGGATAGTTTTATCCCCTTTGATGGTCGAGTGGAAGAGATCATGTTGCGAAAGGTTGAGATCTCTTGGGACTATCAGATCTGGAGGAGTAGCATAGAGTAATTCCTAATTTTTTATCAGAGGAGGACACATGGCACTAGATCTAGTAGTTCAGAGGCTTGGCACTCTAAAAGGATCAAGGTAAAAATCGTTTGGAGTCGAGAACTCCTGAAGGCCTAAAGGTCATAGTTAATATCGATCGTTGGTCAAAGAGGGACGCATGGAGAGAAGATATGACCTCCGTTAGTTCAGAGTTTAGAAGTTGTAAGGGGTTGTGTTGTGAAGACACCTGAAGTCTCGAAGCCTGGAACATATTCGAGCCATCCATCCACTAGGACACGTGGACCGTCGATTGTGACACTTTGCGAGTTCTCATGTTGGGAATCCTGGGGAATTTGAAGTGTGGTGCTTCAAAAACCTATGAAGCATGAAATTATTAAGTTCTTTCCAACGTAAGACTATAGCGGGTGTTGTGGACCATTGATCCCATCTATTGTTTGGAGATACGTGAATTTGACACTCAAGAGGAACGTCGTGTGTTGTTGTTGGAGCTCCCGAAGCATGGGATCTTGAAGTCCTGAAATTGGGGAAAAAGGAAAGTTTGGCCCACGGGTTTTTTCCCGGAGTCACGCGGAGGATTTTGTTGATGAATCAAGACCCTCGCAAATTTGATTTTCATGTGGTAAAAAAGGTAACAAACCTATGAATAAGTGTTTGGAGGGCTCAACTGGGGTCTGAGAGCTAATTCAACTTCGAGATTCGAATGATCCTTAGATCAGGAGGTCGTCGAGGCTCGAGGAGCTGATGAGGCACCTGTATCAAGTGGTATCAAAGCCTAAATTAATATTTGTTTGAAAGAAAACTTAGAACCATGCCACTAAGAAGATGCAGAGATAGACCTGTAGCAAATCCAACTATGGAGGAAGAGATGAGACGAATTCATGCAAGATTGTATGCCATGGATACGACACAAATAAGAGCACCCGATGCTGGTGACATTAGTGAAGTTGAGAGTGAATAAGTTGAAGTAGACAAAGATGCAAGAGAACAAGTTGCAGAAGAGCGATTATTGAGAGTTGTTGTTAAAATGGGAGCTAGAGGAAAAATGGAAGTCCCAATGTATGAAGAAAATTTAGATGTTGAAGATCTTCTTGACTGGAGAAGTACTTTGAGTATGAGGATATTGATGAGGAGAAGAAAGTGAAGCATGTTGTGACCATATTGAAGGGACATGAAGCGATATGATGGGACGAATTGCAAGCTGACAAAATATGCAAAGGTAAGTCGAAGATTAAGAGTTGGGATAGAATGGTGGCTAATTTGAAAGCTAAATTCATACCCGAGGAATATGAGGTCAATATGTTCAGGAAGTTGTAGAAACTTAGACAAAAAAGGTTGTCGGTGAAGCAGTACACCGAAGAGTTCTAAAAACTGAACATAAGAGCACGTCATAGGGAAAATGATGAAGAAAAGGTTTCTAGGTATATTAATGGCATGAGATATGATATTCAAGATGAGATCAACATGATGAAAATGAAGACTATGGAGGGTTCTTATCAGGTAGCCCTGAAGGAAGAGGAAAAGTTGGCCAGAAGACAAAGTCAGAGAAATAGAGGAAAGAGTCAAAACAAAGGTAGAGGAATTGTTCGAGAGAAATTCTAGAAGCCCAGAGTAGAAGCTGGGAAGTATCACAACCAGACAAAAAGAGGAGTAAGTTCTAGAGGAGGAAATTTTGGTGGAAGAAACTATTTTCCCAGAGGAAGAGGAAGACACAGAGGAGGAGAATTGAAGTGTTATGTCTATGGAAAGACAGGGCATATGTCTTGGGCATGTCTTGAGAATAATAAAAGAGGCGGAGAAGATAACATTTTTGAAGCACATAAGAGGAATGTGGAGGCATAAGCAGTAGAAGAAGGAATATCCCTCATGATGAGGAATTTTTTCATAAAACTAGAGAAAGAAGCAAGAGAACCCTTCCAAAGGAATAATCTGTTTATAACTTCTTGTAAGACCAAAGACCAGGTACGCAAAGTAATCATACACAGTGGGAATACTAATAATTTGGTATCAAGAGAGATGGTGGAAAATTTAAATCTCAAGACAACTGCACATATGAATTCGTATAAGGTATCGTGGTTGCAGAAAGGACATCAAGTCATGGTAAGTAGACAATGCAAAGTTGAATTTAGAATAGGAGGTTATAAAGATGGAATTCAATGTGATGTCATACATATGGATGTTTGTCATTTTTTGTTGGGAAGACCGTGGCAATGGGACATAAATCTCATACATGACAGGAGAAAGAATACTTATACCCTTGAGAAGAATGGGTGTAAGCATATGTTGTTTCCAATAGAAGACAAAGGAGACATGGAAGAAGATAGTCCTAGCATACTTCTCATGATTGGGAAGGAACTCTTGAAAGAAGTCAAGAAAGAATGGGAAATGCAGTTTGTTGTTGTGAGAAATCCAAGAGTCATCCTTACACACACTTCTATGGATGATTTGCATGTGGAAATCCAAGAGTTGTTGGATGATATTGTTGATATCATGGTGGATGAGTTACCTCACTCCTTACCACCCATCAGGAGTATCAATCATCATATCGAACTTATTCCAGGAAATTTTTTTCCAAATAAAGAAGCGTATAGGCTGAAACCTCAAGAGCATGAAGAGGTCAAGAATCAGGTCCAAGAGTTGTTGGATAAAGGCTTGATTAGGGAGAGTTTGAGCCCATGCAAAATACCAATTGTGTTGAGTCCAAAGAAAGATGGAGGTTGGAGAATGTGCATAGATTCAAGATCCATCAACAATATAACCATCAGGTATAGATTTCCCTTACCTAGAATGGATGATTTGACAAATTTCTTGAGTGGAGAAAATTATTTTTCCAAGATAGACTTGAAGAGTGGTTATCACTAGATAAGGATGGGAGATGGAAATGAATGGAAGACAACATTAAAAATGAATGAAGGATTGTATGAGTGGTTAGTTATTCCATTTGGCTTAACAAATTCCCCAAGTATGTTTATGAGGTTGATGAATGAAGTACTTAAATATTTTATTGGTATGATTGTGCATTTGGATGATATTCTAGTTTTCAGTAAGACCGAAGAGGAACATTTGAGGCACTTAAAGATGGTGAATCTAGAAAAATGTTCTTTCATCAAGACAAAACTTATATATATGGGGGTTGTGATCTCTTTGAATGAGTTGAAGATGGATCTAGAGAAGGTGAGGGAAATCAGAGAGCAGCCTTCTCCAAAACATGTGTTCGAGGTAAGACGTTTTCATGGGTTGGTGATTTTTTACAAGAAATTCATCAGGAATTTCAACAGTATTTGTGAAACCATAATAGAAACCATAAATAAACAAAACATATATTTCAATTGGATAGAGGAAGTTGAAAAAGGATTTAGAATATTAAAAGAGAAGATAACAAAACAACTGATTTTGGTTCTGCCATATTTTGGGAAGACATTTCAAGTTAAATGTGATGCAAGTGGAGTATCCATTGGTGCAATTTTAAGTCAAGAAAATAAGCCTATCACTTATTTTAGTGAGAAGATGAATGAAACCAAGAAGAATTATTCCACATATGATAAGGATTTTTATGTTGTGATTCAAGCCTTGAATAAATGGAGACATTATCTTATCCCGAAGGAGTTTGTCTTGTATTCAGACAACCAGGATTTATAGTTTATAACCAGGAAAGAGAAGTTGAATCAGAGACATGCTAAATGGGTAGAATTGATGTAGAATTTTACTTTTGTTATCAACCATATTAGTGGTAGTGCTAACAAATTTGCATATGCTTTGAGCAAGAGATGTTTAATTTTGTAGGAATTTCAAGTGGAGACCTTAGGTTTTGAACACCCTAAAGAGATCTATCGAGAAGATCCATATTTCAAAGAGGCTTATGAAGTATGTGAGAACCATTTCTAAGCGAAAAAAATTAGTGGATGGAATATCTTATCCAATATGGACTATTATTCAAAGGAAGTCAGTTATGTATCCCTAAATGTTCAATCTGGGACAACTCATTGAAGGAAAAACATAGTGGAGGATTGGATAGACACTTCGGTCACGATAAAACTTATGCCCAGCTAATTTCTTCATACCATTGGCTAGGTATGAGATTTGATGTGAAGAGATTTGTGTAAAGATGAAGAATATGGCAGTATGCAAAAGGAAAACAACAAAACACTGGATTATATAAGCCATTATACATTCCAGATAGACCGTGGGATGCCATAAGCATGGCCTTTGTTCTGGGATTATTGTGGTAGTGATTCAATCTTTGTAATTGTTGAAATATTTCCAATTATGGCACACCTCTTACCGTGTCATAAAATCAATGATGCTACTCATATAGCAAGTTTGTTTTTCATGGAGATCATGAGATTACATGGGTTACCCAAAAGTATAGTCTCAAATAGAGATACCAAATTCGTGGGACACTTTTGGAGGACATTCTGGAAAAAGTTGGGAACAAATATATCCTCCAATTCAACATATAATCCTCATACAGATGGATATACCGAAGTGGTGAATCGAATTCTAGGGAATTTCTTGACGATTTTGGTCATTAAACTTCACAACTAATGGGATCAAATTATGCCCCAAGAAGAGTTTGCATATAATGACTCACCTAACAGAAGTACTGGTAAAATCCTATTTTGGATAGTGCATGGAATTCATCCAAGAGGAATATTGGAGTTGAGGAATTTGGGACAAGATGAGTTCTGAAGCGAGTTTTGAAGCGCAAGAGTGGAATAATTTGATGTAGAGATGAAAAATTTGCATGATCATATCAAGAGACAACTACATGATAGCAACAAAAAATACAAAATATGAATAGACCAAAAAAGAAGGGAGGTTCATTTCGAAGTGGGAGATCAAGTCTTAGCACACATGAGGCTGGAAAGGTTTCCAAAAGGAAAATATAACAAGTTGAATATGAAGAAGATAGGACCATGTAAGATCCTCAGAAAGTTTGTTGCAAATGCTTATGAGATTGAATTTCCATAGGCTGTTGGAATATCACCAATATTCAATGTAGAATACATGTACCCTTACAAGATGGATGTTACAAGAGGAACATAAGTTTAGAAGGAGATTTAGTGGAAGCAACATATTCCCACAACAAAGAAGCTACATATAGAGAAGATTCTAGACTATAGGATTGCTAAGGAGACCAAGAGGAAAATTTATTTTGAATATATGGTTAAGTGTAAATATCATCCAGAAGAGTATGCCAGTTGGATGGATGAAGTTGATATCCAGAAGCATGGAAAAACAATGCAGGAGCTCATGGAAAGGAGTCCATGAATCTTTTGTCCTGAGGATTATCATGCAGGAGCATATCCATCAACATTTAAAGAATACATATGGAGGAAAGCTCAAAATCCAACACACATCATGTGGAGGATTATGTTGATGAATTAGGACCCTCGCAACTTTGATTTTCGCATGGGAAAAAAGGTAACAGACCTATGAATAAGTGTTTTGAGGCCTCAACAGGGGCTCAAGATCTGATTCATCTCCTGAATTCGAACGATCCTTAGACGAAGATGTTGTACGAACCCCAAGAGGTGGTGGGGGGTCTGCGTCAATAAGAAGGGAGAAGAACATAATTTTCATATATCCAACAACCCAAACCCTCCTTTTTATTTCATTCTCGATTCAATCTTGATGGGAATAATACTCTACGACCAACAATTCATTAATTTTCAAACTGATTCATTTACTATCTATTATTTGATTGATTAATCCTTTATATTGTAACGAATGAAAATTCAAATGATTTGGAAATTTATCCCCATGGAACAGATCTAGATTCTTCCTAATAATAGCTCTCAATCTTTTTTGATATCTTATCATAATAACATTTTGAGGTTTGCAAGGGTAACTTGGTATATATACCATATGGTCATTGACACAGATGTGTCCATGATTAACTAATTGTCTAGCACCGGGAATGGTGGGAGCCATACCCAATTGAAAAATAATATTATTTGAATGCATTTCAAGTAGTTTCAATAGGACCTATCCCGTTGATCCTTTGGATGTTCTAGCAATACAAACACAATTCAACGATTGTTTCTCTGTTATTCCGTAATGAAAATGAAATTTTTGTTTTTCTTCTGGTCGGATATGATAGAGAGATATTTTTATGGAAGAAGAGAAGTTTGTAACATCCCGCTCTAGCGCACTTACCAAACTTATTCTTTGAGGACACTTGCTCGCAAGTGATCTGGATTTTTATGATGATAAAACTTTTTCCTTCATTATGATGCGTTAAGTTATATGACAGGATGTTTTTACTACTTTGATGTAGACAGGTGCTGCTGACTCGGTTTCATTGAGTGTGCAGGGTTTCGGACCTTGAGGATGCAGAGGCATCGGTGGAACTCCCTTGGACTCCGGATTGGGTCAGGGAGTGGGCTATTTGGGTTGTTTCATTTATGGTGATATTGTTTTGTTTTGATGATATGCTATTGATTTTATGATATGTTGTTGACATGATCTGACATGATGGTTGATGATGCAAGCTGACGATAGCTTGCCGACCAGACTCACATATGGAGTAAAGGGGCCACACACGAGTTC